>CAIGRB010124847.1:6046-26515 GCA_903798255.1 Fraxinus quadrangulata | reverse complement strand
AAAAAAATGTCAAGAATGCATAAGTTGGTATTTATTGCGGATTTTTATTTATTTTTTAATCATGCGAGAAAGCTTCCGAGGAGAAGAATCAATAATATAACTAATAAAAATATACAATTTTGTGTAAAAAATTAAAATGGAAAAAAAAATGTGTATAGGATGCAGTCTTATCCATTTTTGAACCACCTCAATATTTCCTATCACGACTAAGACGAATACCTTTATTCATCAAGACTCGTTATGTCCATAACTTTTTATAAATGGGCGAGAGCAGGGATTGAATGTTCTAAAATTATCTCGAATAATGTTATTTAAAATTTAAATTAATAAAAAATTATTTTATCGTGTAAATGTGTAGTTAAAAATGAGTGTGAGAATTTTTTTAAAAAAAAGTTTTAAAAGGAGACAAGTAGGAACTTGTCTTGGTTGAATGGGGGCTTTGCTTTCCCAATAGACATTGTTTTCCAAATTTCATAAAACATGTAATTAAAATTAATTATTTGTCTTAATTTAAATTTTAATCAACCTTTTTAGATCCCTTTTGACAATCATTGTTTGAAAACATTTTTTTTTCTACATTTTTATTTTTAATTACACAATAAAATATTATACACGTAAATCTAAAATTATTCCTACATTTTAACTATACATTTTCTTAAAAATCACTATTCAAAATATTATTGTCTTCGAATAATGATTGTCGGAGAGGGTTTAATTTAACGAGTTAAGTAAAAATCATTATTAAGTAGTCAAATCACCGTTAGAGTCCCTATACTGACTATTTACAAATTCTTACTACAAATTTTCTATTTATTCAGATCAAAAGAGCAAAAAAAAAAAAAAAAACTTTCATACAAGGAATATACGAAATGAATATTCTTGTATAAGTTTCAACGTAAACGAGCATGAAGCTAGAGCTTAATAGTTTAGCGTCGATAAAATTCCTATGCACTCATTTTTTTTATTTAATTCGTATAATTATCTCATTTGATTTTTAGTTTACATATTAAGTCCCTGTTTGACTCTTTTAATTTCGAATCCACCTTCACGCAATAAAATATTTTATGTGTAAATTCAAAAAAATTTCATATTTTTTAACTACACATTCTCCGAAAATCAGTATTCAAAATATTATTTTTTTTTTTTTCTAATTTTTCTTTATAATGACCATTGGCTAAAATCATAATTTTGAAAAGTCTATTCATAAAATTCAATTTTTGTTATCAAGTCAATGTCTTGAAATACAATCACATTTAGATATTTCTTTAAACTAATTTAATGACATTAGATATTTTTCAACGCTCTAATTAGTGAAAATCTCAAATTCAGACAAAGTGTAGCACATCAATGTGCCTTGACTAGGAAAACACCATTAGATTAATGCAACCTCAATCACGACTTTTAGATATGTTTGATACAGATTCTTTAAATTTTTTTTTCTTCTAAACTCATTTTCAGTCATATATTTTCTCAATCAAATATTTTGTACGTAAATTCATATTTTTTTAAAACTTTTTATTCACATATTCTTTAAAAATTCACTTTTCACAAAATTTATTCTCGAACCATTAGTACATATGATCAATCGCATATGCAAATGTCGTTGGATATGATTTAATGTAATGATAAAAAGCATAATTAACGACAAAAATGTTGAAATCTCGAATCAAATTCAAAGCTTTTGTGGAAGTGAATTTTTAAAAAGTGATTTTTTAGGAGAATTAGTGGTTTAAAAGTGGGAAAAAATTATACAAAAAACGTGATTTTTAAATTTTTTACTTAATTTGTAGAGTATATATTGTAGACAATGAAGGGTGTTAAGTCTACCCCTCTTTTTGGGAAAATATATTTTGGAATAATAATTTTTTTAAGAATGTATGGTTAAAAAATAATTTTTTTAATTTTACGGGTAAAACTCTTTTTTGATTTCTCAACCCTAAGCTATTAAAGCATTTGCACGAGGTATACAAAAAGAGCGAGACGATTATCTTAGGCAGTTTAAAAAGTTAAATAAGTCTTATTTGTTAGCAAAAAAAGCACTTTTAATTTTTTAATCAATTAATTTTAACTTCTTCGTTTGATAAATATATAATTTTGAAAGGCATTTAGCTTAGTGAATAACCAAATCACAGTTAATACTAAAGACTCATTTGGAAGGATTTCTACTTTTGCTTATGAACTTTTTAGAAGAGCTTTATAAGAAAATTAATTGATTTTTGGAATCTAATTTTCACAAAAACTCCATTTTCCGTAAAAGCTTTAAGAGAAAGCGCGCGTCGGGATTACTTCTATTAAAATTTATTTTAATTAGAATAAATTCTTTTATAAAATTAATTAAATGAGTCTAAAAATAACTTTTTGAGTTTTAAAAACTTCTTTTAGACCCTGTTTGAAACACATTAAAATTTTCATACTCATTTTTCTACTCATTTTGAGTTTTAAAAACTTCTTTTAGCCCCTGTTTGAAACACATTAAAATTTTCATTCTCATTTTTCTACTCATTTTCAACCATACATTCTTCAATAAAATAATATTTTTCATCATATTAATAATTTTTCCTTCTTTTTCAACCACATATTTTCTATTAATTTATTATTCCAAAATACATTCTTTTAAAATACTATGGCACAAACACACCCTTAACTTATAAAAAGTTGTCAAATGACTCTAATTAAGAGTTCACGAAGTGTGTTTTAACAAAAGACTAGTGTACCACACTTTGAAGCATGTTTATATTAGTCAAATGGAGTTTGTACATTTAAAATTTATTTTGCTTATACGCCTATTTCAATAAGTAATTATGATTAATCATTTGTTCTCACTTTGCTTCCCTCCAAATAGGTACATAAAAAGTAGTAAGCCACTTTTTTTTAAGGATTAAAATCAATTTTTTAAGAGATTTTAATAAAAGTTGATAAAGTGTGTGGTTGAAAAGTTGTGAATTTCATAAAATATGTGGTTAAAATTAATTGTTTATTTTCACTTAATTTAAAATCTAGATTAAAAACTCTACGAAATAGGGGCTAAAATTAATTAATGATGCCATTAAACAAAAATTGAGTTCAATTATCTAGATTTGAAGAGTCAAATCTATTACGAGTTTTTCCCTAGTCATCTCCCACGTGGGACGAATTGAATACGATCGCCACATGGCAGATGAATTGGATTCATCCTCCATGTGGCGAACGAACTGATTTTGCCCTCCGTCACATATCGGACGAACTGATTTTCGCTTCCGTCATGTGGGACGAACTGAATTCGTCTCTCCACTTGGTCGATGAACTAATTTCATCTACCACCTGACGGATGCAAAGGCACACACTCCACATCACTTCATCGCAATCGAAACTAAGTCTGAAGTGATGACATCCAAAACACGATTCTCACTCCTACCACAATCGCTCCACTTCAATCCTGTGTACTAGAGGATCTTTTATGGAAAGATCTTAAGAATCAAATCCTTATGACCGACTGATGGAATGTATGGTAGACTCCAAAATGTCAGTTCAACGCTTTACAATATCAACATTAAATGAATCGCCTACCTATGGATTTACACATCATAAACATTATATTCCAGCGAACATCATCGCCGGACGTCCCATATTCCGTCTACCAACTTACTAATTTCACTGTCGAAGTACTCACGGCCGCTGCACCCCTACCGAAAAAGGTCATGAGCGATTAATGGTGTGTTGCTTCATGCCTGAAAGAGCTCATGTGGAATAACTTTACTGACCACGTGTTTGAGTCATTTTTTGGGGTCAACAAAGTCTATTATTTATTTTGGTATTTAAAACTAAAGGACAGCTCTTTATAATAGAAAGGACAAGAATAATAAAAGCCTATTAGAAAAGTGAGGAAAACATGAAGTTAAATGTGCCAAACGTGTCTCAACTAGCAATAAACTCTCAAGATGTCCTTATATCGTTCACATTCCGTCATTCCCACTCTTGAAACAATTTCAAAGACCCTACTTAGCCCCCATTTGGCCCCATTTCTTATTTTTTTTTCTATCTTATTTTCAACCACACAATCTTTCATAAAATAATATTACCTATAAATCGAAAAAATTTCTTTTTTTTAACTACATATTCTCAAAATATATATATTATTCCAAACATAAAAAATTGAAAGAAAGGGGGCCAAACAAGTTGTTAGTCTCTGTTTGGATATAATTTATATTCACGCATTTTGTAACATTCATTATTATTTATTTTACTATTCTTATTTATAAACAATTTATAAACTTGTCGAACGGAGGCTTAATCAATTTGATTGAATAGATTTTACTAAAGCTTGTGAAATGAAATTTCCTTCAATGAATAATACATGATGATGTTGATATTTTTATGCAAATTTATCCCCCATATTGGTAGGGGATTAAAATTTAGATTTTATGAGTTTTAAAAACTTCTTTTAGCCGCTGTTTGATACACATTAAAATTTTCATTCTCATTTTTCTACTCATTTTCAACCACACATTCTTCAATAAAATAATATTTTCCATCATATTAATAATTTTTCCTTCTTTTTCAACCACATATTTTCTATCAATTTATTATTTCAGAATACATTCTTTTAAAATAACATGGCACAAACACACCCTTAACTTATAAAAAGTTGTCAAATGACTCTAATTAAGAGTTCACGAAGTGTGTTTTAACAAAAGACTAGTGTACCACACTTTGGAGCATGTTTATATTAGTCAAATGGAGTTTGTACATTTAAAATTTATTTTGCTTATACGCCTATTTCAATAAGTAATTATGATTAATCATTTGTTCTCACTTTGCTTCCCTCCAAATAGGTGCATAAAAAGTAGTAAGCCACTTTTTTTGTAAGGATTAAAATCAATTTTTTAAGAGATTTTAATAAAAATTGATAGAGCGTGTAGTTGAAAAGTTGTGAATTTCATAAAATATATAGTTAAAATTAATTATTTATTTTCACTTAATTTAAAATCTAGATTAAAAACTCTACCAAATAGGGGCTAAAATTAATTAATGATGCCATTAAACAAAAAGTGAGTTCAATTATCTAGATTTGAAGAGTCAAATCTATTACGAGTTTTTCCCAAGTCATCTCCCACGTCAATGGACGAATTGAATACGATCGCCACATGGCGGATGAATTGGATTCATCATCCATGTGGCGAACGAACTGATTTCACCCTCCATCACATATCGGACGAACTGATTTTCGCTTCCGTCATGTGGGACGAACTGAATTCGTCTCGCCACTCGGTCGATGAACTGATTTCATCTGCCACCCCGACGGACAAAGGCACACACTCCACATCACTTCATCGCAATCGAAACTAAGTCTGAAGTGATGACATCCAAAACACGATTATCACTCCTACCACAATCGCTCCACTTCAATCCTGTGTACTAGAGGATCTTTTATGGAAAGATCTTAAGAATCAAATCCTTATGACCGATTGATGAGATGTATGGCAGACTCCCAAATGTCAGTTCAACGCTTTACAATGTCAACATTAAATGAATCGCCTACCTATGGATTTACACATCATAAACATTATATTCCCGCGAACATCATCGTCGGACGTCCCATATTCCGTCTACCAACTTACTAATTTCACTGTCGAAGTGCTCACGGCCACTGCACCCCTACTGAAAAAGTTCACGAGCGATTAATGGTGTGTTGCTTCATGCATGAAAGAGCTCACGTGGAATAACTCTACTAGCCACGTGTTTGGATCATTTTTTGGGGTCAACGAAGTCTATTATATTTAAAACTAAAAGACGGCTCTTTATAATAGAAAGGACAAGAATAATAAAAGCCTATTAGAAAAATGAGGAAAACATGAAGTTAAATGTGCCAAACGTGTCTCAACTAGCAATAAACTCTCAAGATGTCCTTATATCGTTCACATTCCGTCATTCCCACTCTTGAAACAATTTCAANCATGAAGTTAAATGTGCCAAACGTGTCTCAACTAGCAATAAACTCTCAAGATGTCCTTATATCGTTCACATTCCGTCATTCCCACTCTTGAAACAATTTCAAAGACCCTACTTAGCCCCCATTTGGCCCCATTTCTTATTTTTTTTTCTATCTTATTTTCAACCACACAATCTTTCATAAAATAATATTACCTATAAATCGAAAAAATTTCTTTTTTTTAACTACATATTCTCAAAATATATATATTATTCCAAACATAAAAAATTGAAAGAAAGGGGGCCAAACAAGTTGTTAGTCTCTGTTTGGATATAATTTATATTCACGCATTTTGTAACATTCATTATTATTTATTTTACTATTCTTATTTATAAACAATTTATAAACTTGTCGAACGGAGGCTTAATCAATTTGATTGAATAGATTTTACTAAAGCTTGTGAAATGAAATTTCCTTCAATGAATAATACATTATGATGTTGATATTTTTATGCAAATTTATCCCCCATATTGGTAGGGGATTAAAATTTAGATTTTAATCAACATCAATAATTAATTTTAATCACATATTTTATGAGATTCACAATTTTTTAACCACGCATTTTATCAATTTTTATTAAAATTTACTAAAAATTTAATTTTAATTCTCACCGAATATGGCTTATTTTCATATCAAAATATTAGCCCCATTAAACAAAGATTTTCTTGGTTAAGCAAGTATTCAGCCCCTGTTTGGTACACATTAAAATTTTCATTTTCATTCTTCTACTAATTTTCAACCACATATTTTTCAATAAAATAATATTTTCTATCACATCAATAACTTTTTTTTTTCAACAACACATTCTCCATTAATTTACTATTTCAAAATACATTTTTTTAAAATAATATAACTCAAACACACCGACAGTTTCACTTTTTACAAATATAAACTTAATACTTTGCTTAGCCAAGAATTACTTTTATAAACTTTCAGTGTCACCATTCAGTTAGCTGAATACTTGCGCCAAGTGAAACTGAACACCTGCTTAGCCAAGAAAGGTAGAACTGAAAGTAAATTTTATAATCTGGAAGTTACTTTTCAGAAAAAAGTGATTTTCAAGGTTGGCCAGATGTGATCTTTAAGCTTATAAAATTTTAATGTTAAGTTCCTTATCTTGAAGACTAAGTCAACATAGAGCTTGTTTGATACAGTTCAAAATTCAATTAAAATTAAAAATATGGTCGTTATTGGGTCTCACTCGTCTAATAAAAATAAAAAATAACGACTATTTTTTTAATTTTAATTCAATTTTAATATCTATCAAACACACCCATAATTTGAAATTTCATCATTATAAAATTACTTAATTGAAAGTTACTTACTAATTACACTTTTTAAACTTGGCCAAACAAGATTTTAGTCTGAGAGACATCCTAACCAGATAATCAAAGCGTGAATCTTGCTGGGTTATGTCACTTTTATTTTGAAATTGCTTTCCATAAATAAGAATTTAAACTATGGCCCTGTTTGATGCACGTTTAAAATGGAAATAATGTATTTTTATTTGATGATGTGAAGGTGAATATATGGTCGAAAAAAAAAAATATTGATGTGATGAAAAATATTTAGTTAAAAATGAGTAGAATTACATGAATGAAAATTAGGTATACTTTCTTGCTGGGAATTAAACTCCAATTTATCAAATACTCTCTCTCTCTCTTTTCCAGCACACGCATGTCACTATCGTCCGTACAATCTACATTCAATAAATAAAGCTCACCACCGGCAATTCACATTACCAATCGAACCATTACAAGAAGTGAGGAGCACAGTAGAATTATTTGATTTTTTTTGATTTTTTGATTGATTGTAATCAGAATTTTATTTTGTTTATTTTTTGTTAGGAAAATGGGGAGCTTGCGTGCGATTTTGAGCAATCCGGATGATTTGTACCCGTTGTTGAAACTGAAAATGGCGGTAAGGCATGCGTGGATGCAGATTCCTCCGGAGCCACAATGGGGATTTTGCTACACCATGCTGCACAAGGTTTCCAGAAGTTTCACACTTGTTATTCAACAGCTTGATACCGATCTTCGTGATGCAGTAAGCTGCTTTTGTCTTTTTATGATTGACCTTTCGCGCTTTTTTTTGTCTGTGTGTGTGTGTGTGTAAATATAGTAACAGATTTCATGTTTTGAATGCTTTTAACAATTTTTTTCAGCAATTGCATACAATTTGATCGTTGCTAGTTTCTCACAGCAGTGAGTTCTGATTTTGAAATTAACCAGAAACTACCGAAGATCTAAAGGAAATTTAGCACTACCTATTTCCCATATTTCTTGGTTAATGGTAGATGCAGATTATTGTGGTGGGTTGGGGTTGCAAAATAAATTTTTTGATAAAACTGATCAGTAAAGGGGAGGAATGGGAATTTTATTGATGATTAAGAGAAAAGTCGTGCAGAGGAAGAATGAACACTTACACTTCGGAAAGAAGTGAAGAAACTTTAAGAAAGAAAATCAGAATATCCGTTGGGTCATTGGCCCCCATATAACCCCATGTGGTGACAGCCGGATATTTTGTGTACTTTGGGAAGGATGAGTAGATTTTAAATCTATGTCCTCCTTTCCTTGTATTTCTTTTTTATCATGATATAAAATAGCCACACTAGTTTTCTTTGTTTATATTAAAAAAAAAAAAAGTGGTAAGTGATATTTGTGTTGTATTTTTACATTCCTTTAAAGAACATATATTGTGTGTATGCATGCAAGTTATCCGGAGTCTATTCCACACATTTTAACTGAATTTTAAGGGCCGGCCCGTTTCATGTAGATTTTTTGATAATAGATTTTGTGAAAATTGATATTTTTTTGGATATGTATGGTTAAAAGTTAAGAAAAAGTTATGGTCCGCATGCAAACTTATTTAATAGGAGAATATGTGGTTGATAATGAGTTTGGGGAAACGCAAGTTTTAAAGAGTCTTCTAAACAGTAGGTAAGTTAGAAAAGCTGGGCTTTTTTACCTTTTTAATCTGAAAGTTAAAAATAACCTTCTTAGCAGCATGGAATGCTCATGCTTTTGCTTTCATTGTTTCAGCTGCAAAAACTGCAGTTAGAATAAGGACTCTTTTAATTATTAAAATTAATCGAAAACCTAGTTTCTTCTTATTTGTGGTGTATGTAATATTTGCGTGTCCAAAAGGTGTTGAAATTGAACTAAAGATTGTTAACAATAGTATGTTGCAGCAGGCATTGATTTGAATATGTGTTATGTTGTATTCTTGCGGTGATGATGATTTGATTATTGACTAGGCTGTAATTTGGTGATTATTACCAAACTTTCCATGAGTTCTCTGATGCAATTATTATTTTGTGGATTAATTGTACAGACTTGAGTGGTATCATCATATCATATTTGCCTTTTCATATATTTCTCCATGCAAGGATTAGTTTTCATGTGTTATTAATCAAATTTGGCAGGTATGCATTTTCTACTTGGTTCTTCGAGCACTTGACACAGTTGGTATGCAGTATGCTCTACTTCATTAAATTTCCTGTATTTCAAATTTCATCGACATTTGACTTCATCTAAGTCGTTACTCGCAGAAATTCCAAGTTTATCAATCGAATAATTGTTAAACTGCTATCATAGATCTCCTTCACGCTCTCTCTGTTTCCAGAATATTATTTCCCACTGAAACTATGCTAGCTTAGCTATCTTAATCACTTTTGTGTTATTCTTTTTGCAGAGGATGATACAAGCATAGCGACAGAGGTTAAAGTACCCATCCTCATGGCTTTTCATCAACACGTTTATGATCGCGAGTGGCATTTTTCATGTGGGTTTGGGTTTCTATTTTCCTAATCCAACATATAATACTCTAGTCTAGTTGCCTAATCCTGGTTATACTTCTCAAAAGGTGGCACAAGGGACTACAAAGTTCTAATGGATGAGTTTCATCATGTTTCCACTGCTTTTCTGGAGCTTGGAAGAAGGTTCTCCTTAACTAACAATTATCGTTTTTGTGGTATTACTAAACCGTTGTTTGAGCCCCATTTTTAATAAAAAATGGATATCGTAATGGTGATTTTATGGAGAATGTGGTTGAAAATGAATTTGGGAAAAAATGATTTTTGAATATTGAAGCTCAAACAAAGGCTAAATTTTAATCTGATCTTGTTGGTGTTCAATAAGATTATTTGTGTAGCATCCACTCATAAAAATAAGGACGACTAAGCCTTATCCTAACAAACTTTAGGTCAACTGTGTGAATGATTTTGCCATTCTATTTGATCCAAGCTATGTCTTATAAAAGGTCCACTTAACAATTAATGATATTATGATAGATAATTGTTGCTGAATATTTCAAGTGACCAGTTTGTCATTCATGGATCTTGTTGCTTGGGCTTTAGAAAGAAATTTTATTGATAACTGTAAAGCCCTTTAGGTATTCAAAACCCACCATGACATTTCGATATGAGGTAAGATTTTTGGTAAAAGTCGGTCCTAGAACTTCAGATAGGTGGTGCAAACAGATTCCCTGGAAAAAAAAAAGTTGCATAAGAGCAAATGAGATCCTTTCTAGATGTCTATGTGACTATGCATATATGGAGAAAAAACAAAATAAATGTTTTTTGGTTATTTCTCTCTTAATTATTTAAATCTAATGCTTAGGCGCTTTGAAACTTTGGATATTTGATATTGACGTCTAATGAGTGTCCTGAATTGACCATGGAGATTTATCATATTTAGTTGTCCTGCTGGTTATTTGATCAATATTTTGGACCATGGAGTCTGAAAGCAAAAGATTTCGAGTGCACATGCTAAATATATCGCTTTTTCGTTGATGTTTGGGTACCCCTTGGTCCATCTTTCCAATGTTAATAACTTCAACAACTGAAACTTCTCATATCTCAATATTTAAAACATGTAGAGTTTAAAACCACAGAGTTTGGCTAACAAAAGATCGCATGTTAAATGTTTGTTATTTGTTAAGTTTCTGAAAATAGACATTCTGGTATTTGAAGTTGCATTGACCAATAACTAGTTCTATGTTACGATATGCATTTCTCTGCAATTGCAAGATAACTCTTGTTCCCTTTGTGCAGTTATCAGGAGGCTATTGAGGATATTACCACGAGGATGGGTGCAGGAATGGCAAAATTTATATGCAAGGAGGTACATTCTGTAGTTTATCAATGCTCTGGCAGAATCGTCAAATACATGTTACTTGTTTTCTACTTAGCTTTTGATGAAATTCTTGAGATTATTTTTTGGAATCCATTTGTGTATTGCGTATCTCACAATATTTTCAGCACTGTAATTCCTCCACAATATTATGTGGCTCTCGTCCAATTCTTTTCAGTTATCGTACACAATAACTAAAAAATGACAGATTACATAATTAATAGATAGTTTGGGTGATGAATAATATTCCAGGGTTCTGACTTCTAATTTACCTTTGTGCAAGACAAGTGAAACCTCTTAGGTAATGCCACTTGCAACTTTTTTGTCTTTCCAGGTGGAAACAGTGGGTGACTATGACGAATACTGTCACTATGTAGCTGGACTTGTTGGATTAGGGTTGTCGAAGCTATTTCATGCTTCTGGAAAAGAAGATCTAGCTTCTGATGCTCTCTCCAACTCAATGGGTTTATTTCTTCAGGTATTGCTTTTAAGTTTTAGTACATATAGCAACAAAAGCAGTATTCACTTTTTATCTTATGAGATCTCTGTATTTTAAACAGTGAGGCCCTTATTCTTTCTTTTCAATAATTGCAGAAAACAAACATTATCAGAGACTATTTGGAAGATATGAACGAGATACCAAAGTCACGTATGTTTTGGCCTCGCCAGATTTGGAGCAAATATGTTAACAGACTTGAGGTTCATCTTCTCATGCTTCAGCACAAATTTTGCATCTTCGTTTAATCAATCATCTTAAATTTCTCTTTGGGTATAAATTCAGCATTATTTCAACAAGAGCAAGTTGTGTATTTGACAGTTATACTTAATTTTATCTACTATAGGACTTAAAAGATGAGGAGAACTCAGTCAAGGCTGTACAGTGCCTTAATGACATGGTCACAAACGCTTTGACACATGCTGAAGATTGTTTAACGTACATGGCGGCATTGCGAGATCCAGCTATCTTTTGCTTTTGTGCGATTCCACAGGTAGATATGTTTGTATATCAATTTTCAGATATTTTAGTACTCTCATACACACTTTATTTTTCTGTTTACAAACTCTGTAATAGAACTCTCTGTGATGATGGATGCAAGAGCGAAAATACACTGAATGTTTCTCTCGAAGTTTCCCTTCTATGTTTGTAGTGCGTCTTTACATTGAATTGTCTTGTTCAATTTTCCAAGTGTCACCAGTGAAAATAGGAAGTACAATCCCACAGCATGTGTGATGTGTTCTAATCCTGCATCATGATTTGCATCCAACTAAAATGATGAATCTGATTTGGTCTATCCTAATATACAAGATCATGGCAATTGGGACATTAGCTCTGTGCTACAATAATATTCAAGTCTTCAGAGGTGTCGTCAAAATGAGACGTGGTAAGATGAATATGCTCTTCTTGCCACATATTTGAATTGTCTATTTTGATAGTCACTCATGGTTTCATCATTTGGTTGGTATGTAACTAGTATACATGCATAAATTGGTGCTTGGTCTGTGATGGTGGTACAGAGAAGGTTTGGGGGTGGTGGTAACAATCTTGGGAATTATTAGTTGTTTTGATGGTTTGGGGTGGGTTCACAGCGGCAGTAATTGTTGACATGTGATGGTGTGCATAGAGACTCGAGGAACATAACTGAGATATTTTCCATTTCTTATTTTTTTCATACAATATGAATTGCCCACTTGACTATGTAAATATAGAAAATAATGGCACTCGATCCTTACCTATTAGAATCAGTTGTTATTTGAAAGTAGGAAGAGCAAAAATCCTTGACTCAAGTTCAATTATCAACTTCCATGAAGTATTTCCCACAGTAGCTCTGAATATGACCTCAAAAATGATAATTTGTCCCTTGTAGTGATACTAAACTTTTTATATAGGGTCTTGGCCTGACTAGATCTCTGATGCTAAAAGAACTCCTTGGCTACTAAACCCTTTAATTAAATTGCCTGACATAAAAGTAGGAATATTTGCATCCCTAAACTTCATATTGTGGTCTGATTTCTTCTATGTTTAGTCTTCATCCTGGAATATCTCCCTTCCTCGATCTTGTTCCCCGTACATGCAATTTGAATATATTTGTGTTATTGTTCATATTTTGTATCTTGTACCAGTTATATTTCATGCTTATTTATTTTCTGTCTTGGTGTATTCTTCCTAGGTCTTACTGCTAGAGTTATTCATGGAACCAAAACAATGTCAGATGTATATGGAGCTTTTTACGACTTCTCTCGAATGCTGAAATCCAAGGTATGATGCTTCTATTGTAGACCAAGCGAACCTGTGTTGCTGGTAGGAATGCACTCCATTGTGATGTTATAGACTTGTGCAGCGGTGTGATGTTACACTCTGCCATTTGCATAGATGTATGCTCGTTCCCACTGTACAACGTTGCAACATATGGTGCCACTTAATAGGTAGTCCAGTCCATGGTTAATCATAATCACCATAAATAGGAATAAATACATGCATGACCCAGCTTAAAAAAATTATTTATAAGTAAATGAGTAAGTTTTTAGTCTTTTTTGGGTAGAAGTCGTAAATGAGTAACATTTTTTGCTTATAAATAATAAAATAACAAATATGTAACTTACCCAAATGGGTTTGAAAACTCTTAAAAGTAAGTGTTGACTTTAAGCTTTTAGCCAAACATGCTCTTAAGAAAGTCTCTCTCCCATTAACATTCTTGATTGCATCTTTTCTCTATTTTCATAGACTTCTTTCAAGCATTGGGTGTTGAAGCCTTTAATATATCAAATGAGCTAAGCATGTGTGAAATTTTTTGATCAATATGCCAAATAAGATTAACATTTAACTACTATGAATTCAATTAGATATGATAATTCTACAACAATTCATTACTACGTAAATTTCAAACTGCAGAATTTTGCGTATGAATTATTGGAGTCTGGAGACCTATTCTCATAGTAGGAACCTTTGTGTTAGAATGGTATTAAGAGTTCTTTGGAGATTCCCCAAGTGTTTTTTTAAACTCCGGGAGACAAGATTTTACGCATAAAATTCTACCTGACCTCTAAAATTACCATTTCCTTTTCTAGCATTTTTATTTGGCACTGATGCCTACAACTGAAAGTGGAGACATTGGTGTCCGTTGTTTAGTCCCTGTTTGATTTAGCCAAAGAGATTGCTAAAAATTTAAGTCATAGTCAACACATTTAATGAGATCAACAACTTTTATCAAAATCTATTAAAAATCCGATTTTAGCAAAACCAAACAGGGGCTTAATGACTTTTCTTCGGACGCACATTCAAAATTTAGTTATGAGTCTTACTGTTTCTGTCTCCATATGACTTTTCCGTGCATGGATATTTAAAATTTAGTTACTAGTCTTATTTTCACTCGTGCCCATTTTTGTAGGTTGACGACAACGATCCCAATGCTAGAAAAACAAAGGACCGGCTAGAAGCAATATTAAAAACCTGCAGGGAATCTGGAACCTTAAACGAAAGGTGGGATTTGCTTCTTCATTTTTCAGTTGTACACTATAGGCAATTTTTTTCAATGTTTTGCTAACGTTTCTGGATTCGACCAGGAAATCTTACATAATTAGATCCGAGCCTAAATACAATTCACCTTCAGTGAGTGTTCACGACCTCTCTCTATTCGTTTTTTCTTCAACAAGACCAGACCTGTTTTACTGATATTTTACCATTCTAATTTCACCGCAGATCATTGTCATCTTCATCGTACTCGCTGTTCTTCTTGCTTTCTTGTCTTCAACTCGTCCAATATAATGTGTAAGTTTTTGTAGAAGATCGAATAATTGCTACACACAAATGATTTTCTATCCTTGCTGAAATGCTATTTTTCTTACCCCACAGGATCTGTTTCTAGTTTCCAAGGGAAAGCTTGTCTAGCTATAGAAGCATATGGTTGGGATGAAATATCACCCCTCCCCATATTGTAGGCAAGCGTATTTGAGAACATGTTAAATTTTTGTAGATTTTGGCCATTTGTAAAAGCGCACATGGTAGGAGCTAATCCCTCGACTACAGTGAGCAAGATAATAATTGTCCACCATTGACGTGACAACGGTCAACCATATTTTTTGACTTTTCAAAAGAAAAAATGTTATCCTTGTTGATGTGGGGTATTATAACTCATGTCCAAAGTGGACAAGAGATCATTTCTACGCTGCATGGTGCCAACAAAAGCTTCTTAAAAGGTCTTTTTTGAAGCATGGGTATACGAGGGTGCAAAAACTGCTCCCGAGTGCCACTTTACTATTTTAAGGTTACATATTTTCAAAAGTACTTGACCAATGTAAAAGCAGTTGGGGAAAAATTGATTAGTCAACACAAAAAACTTCAATTAAAAAAAGAAAAAAAAAAGCGTGGTGTCTCAGCATAACATAAAACCTTTAATAACCAAAATTGAACAAAAACACAATAACAGGCCATCAATTGCTAAGAACCAAGGGTAGATGCCATTCATATGTAACACAACAAGTGCAGACAAGTGGGATGTGCTGGACGACAATGGGTATGTGTGTGTATATCATTGGATACACAACTGCAAACAAAATTTGTTGAAACTCAAACTAGCACATCAGTTTAGAAAACTTCGGCTACCTTGCTAGCAAGAACACGCTCCCGTCTTTCAATGTATCCAAATGGAAACCAGCCGGCCTTGCCTTTGCACTCACCTTCAGCCCAGCCATTGTTTGCGACCTGTTCAAGGGAGCAGAACAGTAATAATATATCAGCTATAGATGGTACAAGTGAAACAGTTATTCTGTTTAATACAAGGATAAAGTTAAAAAATCAGTTATGCAAACGGTCATTACACCTGCTATGCTTTATGGTCTTGGGTGTTGAGTTGTTAAATGACAAAATGCTCAATAAGATAAATGTGTGACAATACTAGCATGGATAAGAAGAGAAATAAGAATATATGCAAACAAGTAGAGATTGAAACATCACGAATTTATATCAAGAACTTATTTATGTGTTACTGTACATACAGCCGAGAGGATAATCACTCAGTGTGTCTACAATGCATGGGACTATCGGAAGGCTAATTGGTAGATATATTATTCAAGCAAGGGTAGCAAACCTTCCGAACAACGACATAATCTCCAACTGACAAATTAAGCTCCACGTTAGATTCGGCTTGATATGTGTACATGACCTGTTATTGAATCCACGAAATTGAAAAGAAATAAATAGCCATCACAGAGTGTGCTACCGTTATTAAGACTCGTACAATTATCTACTTACTTCGCCAAGAAAGTAACCCATGCCAACGGTTGACCCATTTTGCACTGGTGTAGTAGATATGTCATTTACTTCTTCATAAGATGGAGGTTGAGGCACGCTGTCCATGCTTGGAGCAGGAGCTGCTTCAATTCTTTGGCGCTCTGACATCATCTAAATTTGAAAGAAGAAATAGTTTTTTTTAGGACTTCTGTAGCTTCCAGATGAGCAGATAGAATAGCTTTTTCTCCTTCACAACAAGAAAAAATTATGCATACCTCGCCTTCCAGCTGATCGAGTATTTGAAGAACTTGCTGATGGTATGCACGTTCTGCTTCAACCTGGAATGTGAAGAAGAAAGAAAAAGAGGATAATTCTAAGACTGATTCTATAGTTTAGTCAGTGGAGCAGATACTCCTGATATTTTTAGAGGGCAAAGTTGCACTACCATGGCTATTAATCGTTGCAGTGTCAACCTTTGTTGTTGAGCTTCTACAGCAGCCATAGCTGCTGCAGCTTCTTTCCCTAGTGTAGCAACATTGGACTTCAGATCTTGCAATTTAGCTTCAGATGCTTCTAGTTTTAAAGCCATTTCAGGCGTGCCAGTTCCTTCTCTTAGTTTTGCTTGTCTCCTGGAAACTTCAACAGCCTATCCAAATGTGAAAAATATAACATTAATAACTCGCAAGGGCACTTTAAGATGTTCCAATAAACTACCTATGACAATCTTGAGGTGATTAAGCCCCTGTTTGACAACCAATAAACATAACTCTTTTTTTGTCAAACTCATTTTCAAACACACATTCTCATAATAAAATACTTTGCACGTAACCCAAAACTTTTTCCTATTGTTTAATCACATATTCTTAAAAAAATCAACAATTTCAAAACTCATTTAAAAAAAAAACTCATTTCAATGATTGTCAGACAGGGGCACAAGTGATACAGTATAAGATATAAATACATTAAGCAACTATAGAAACAACATGCCAACGTTTCACAGCATAGCCTCTTGAAACCAATCAGCCTTAAGCCTACATCAACCTCCCTCACCGCATGCTCTACCATTGTATAGCTTTTATATATTTAAACCATGGAGAAATGAATTTTCTTTTGCTTCCAGTTATGCTTCCATAATGTGTTTTTAATTGCAACTGAAATAGACAGTGACACAACAGTGAGATTGGAAGGACAGGATGCTACACATGATGCCTTGTGAAAGAGACCGACAGTTGGATAAAATTGGAAACATAAAACTTGAAAATAACCACAATAATTTTTCAGGGAAAAACGTGCACAAAGAGTAAAATAATTACTTGTAAGTACCTGAGCTTCAGCCTCTTGTCGCATTCTATCATATCGTTGAGCAAGATGGCGAGCATCTTCCAAAGGAGCTCCCATTACCATCGCTCTTAATGGTTCTGCAACCTAATAAATGAGAAATTGAATCTTTACCTAACAAAACGAAGAATCTAAAAGAACCAGACCATGAAGAATAAAGGCTAAAGTAAAATCCATGATGATGCAACTAATTGGCAGAGAAAAGTGAAAATCCAATTCCTTAAACAAAATCTGATCCTCCATTCAACTTTTGCCGAAAAAAATGTCATAAACAAACACAACCATTCATGTCTTGTAAAGTAACTGTGTAAGGTGCAAGTTAAGAGAGTTAGCTAGCAGTAGCTGGTCAAAAATATGCGTAGCCAGTGATAACCACGTTGCAGTGAGTCAAGATTTGTAGTTGACGAAAAAAATTGTATGTAAGAAGTATGGAAAAGATATTTGGCATGCTCAATCCATGAATATAAGCCTGATGAGATTCAGATTGAACTTGAATACTGTGATGGGTTAGCACGGGCAGTCACGTGTTGTTTCTGCTGCGGTCCTACCAAACATTCACAGCAGAAGGGACAGATGGAGACATGCCTGGTCATCAAACCTAAAATTAACATCAATTACAATATGGTAAAGAGAAAAAGGCTACAAATGAAACCTGTGTGCCAAAGGCTTTTAAAAGATTTCCATGTTCCTTCTCCATTTGAGCACGAGCTCGTGCAAAACTGGTGGCAGCTTTAGATAAGGTACTACCACTAGTACATGTACTCTCAACACCATATTTCCTGCTATCTTCTGATAACTTAGTTCCTGAGTTGAAGCAAACATATAAAGATATGAACACCAATATCTTGCACCAATAAAACTGAAGTATAAATGATAAAATTGCCATTTTAGTTAATCACCTATCTCAACTTGTTTGGACCCAGTAACTATATAACCTTCAACACCACGAACAATATCCCGTTGAAAATGCTGAAAATAGAAATAAAAGGCAACTTTTAAAAAGACAGAACTAAATTTTGATATCAGTACAATTAAACTGAGGCTACCGATGGTATTCACAGAGGCCATGAAGTCCATGCTGCTAAGTCTAATAAATATGTGCATGTGTTGGTGCGTGCACCAACATGCACTTGGTCACATAAATGCATAAAATTTACCAAATGAAAGTGGAGCATTTATAGGTGACTGACAGCAAGTGGAATTTTTTGCAAATTTTGTGTGTAGATCAAAGGCTTATGAATATAGCTGCAGATCTAGCTTGTCCAGGATGCACAAAAAAAAAAATCATAATAGAAGAAAAAAACAGCATAAAAAATTAACAGTGTAATGGTAACCTTAGCAGCACGAGTGGATATGTAAAGTTTCTCAAGTTTCTGATGCTGCTGGAACTCGCCGTTATTATTCAAAACATTGTCTGAACCTCCATATCCCCCTGCCCCAAACTGCTTCAGGACTGCCTGAAACCAAACTCAGTTTCATCAGGCTACCTTTTCAAATACTAAGCATTTATTAAAGAAAACAAGAGTAACATAATTGAAATAATTGCAAGGCAAAAACTACACTGTGTAGAGCTTGGAGCAGTAAATTAAAGTTAAACATATCCCACAAAATTGGCTTAGTTAGCTACTAGAGAAAATATGAGCCCCAACCATCAAAATAAACCCTGGGCATACTGAACGCACACCCTTGAGTTATTTTCACGAATTGGACTAATCGCGGCATTCAATTTTTTAGTCCAGTTAAATCAATTAGTGTGCACATTACCTTAAGCCACCTAAAACTCAATTTCATCTAAATGAACATAATTAAGACGACCACTACGAAACCTAAATCGCAGCGATCATAGGCATGGTAAAACCGATAAATGCTAGATATCATAAACATACTCCGAAAATTTCAAGGAATGTTATGATATAATAGATAATTCACTCGGATCTCCAAATTACATTGAAATAAAATATGCATCATGGATCCTATGGAGTTTCAAAACCGTACACAAATACGAAAAAAATTCAATACGTGTATTGAGACATATAGACAGAAAGAGCACCTGCTGTTGACGAGCGACCTGTTCTCTGAGTCTAGAGGCTTGTTTTCTAATTGCTTCCATTCACGAATCGATCGATGAAGTTTGAATTTGAATTATGTATATACACACACAGCAAAATATATAGATTTTTATGTTATGGACGCAGAAGAATTTTATTGAAGAACTGGATTGGAGAGTCGACAGCTCGTTCTTTGAATTGATTGATTTGGTTTGTGATTTCGAATTCAGGGTCCTTTTTGTTTCTGAGAAGGGAAAAATAAAAAATAAAAAAGAAAGTTTTTAGAGGAGGTCCTTCAACTTACAAGTTTATTTTATGTCGCTCATATAACTTAGATTTATTTTAATTTAATCTCTTAACTTGTATTTTTATTTCAATTGGACCATTTTATATGTAACTAATTTGATCCAAACTAATGACTGGTTTGATGCAGTTGAACCGAATTTTGAAAAAAAATGTTGATTTAACTTTAAACAAACAAATACTAGGTTGTCTCTTTTGGTCACAGTTTGTGATGGAACAATCTAACTGAAATAAAACTGCAAGTCGAGCGATCATATAATGAAACATATTAAAATTGAATGATAAGTTAAGGGATCTCTCATGAAAATTTTCCAGAGAAGAGGAAAATTTCTGTCTTCCTATTATTATTTTGGAAAAAATTCATAAATCCTACTTTAAGTATACACTATTTCAAAAATAAGAAAACAACCTTTAAATTTCAAAAATCAGATATTTGACATACATATATATATA
>CAIGRB010124842.1:0-11309 GCA_903798255.1 Fraxinus quadrangulata | reverse complement strand
ATTGTCAAATCAATCCCAACTAAAGAATATAAATTAGAATAAAATAGAAAACAAACTTAACACATCACGTGACACACTTTCTCTCTTTCCATTAATTTATTATTATAATATTTTCTTCTCTAATTTAACAAAATCAATTATTAATTTCCCCAACTTGCTTTACACGTGTCGGCCATTAAGTTTCTAATCTCATCAATTAATCTAACTAAAATACAATTCAAACAACATCTTTCAATCTCAACATCTTTGGCTTTACTAATCCAAATTCACTTTTTCTCGAGCCTAAAGTGCATAATTATTTACGATCTATCTAACAAGACCAATATTCATTTATTTATCATTGCTCGGTCAAAATCTAAAATATACTACCCAAATAAAATTGAAATCGCTATACGTCATTTTAGTCTCTAACTTTCAAAAAATCAAGATATAGCACATAAAATTTAAATTATATTCTATGCAAATTTTTGGGGCATTACAAACTAAACCTATTTCGAACCTCGTGAAAATAAAATAAGTCACATTCATTCATACAATGGTAAGTCATTCAAACGAAAAGTAAAAGTATGGCATCATTCAATATTAATTAAAAGAATATGTCTTGAATTAAAATGAAAAATTAAGGTTTATATCATAATCCCAACACAAGAAATTTTAGCCTAGCACGTTAATTACAATAATACACAAAACCAATACTCATCACCCGAAATAACTAGTTGCAAAGAGATTGTTGAAGGTGAATTTCGCCTCATTTTAATTCCTTCAATGCAGTCTTCAATAAATCCCAGATTACCTTGTTTGAAATTATCACTCCCCAGCCATAAATCTTCAATTTGTGATGTGGATGGTGTATTTTCTCTTCCAAGCTCTATTGTCCATGTTGGAAGATAAAAAATAAATCAATTTGACCTCCCGATTAGGTTAAAATCGTTTGTCAATTGCTTTTCGAAAAGAGGTTTGACTTTTGAAAAGGAAACAAAATATCTACTGTAAATACTATGCGATCATAAGTATAGTCTTGAGATCGCACAAGCAATGGCAGTGTAGCTTCTTGCGATCGCACTAAACTTGTCAATTTCCTTTCTACTTCTAACTACTTTGACCTTGTGATCGTACACGATTGTGTTCGCAATCGCAAGGCACAAAGTATTTCTATATCGAATTTGGTCATCGTTTTTAACTTTCCATGCAGCTCAAGTCTTTTCTATTGAAATTTAAGCCCTTAATCTATCAAGTTTCATCACTATGGTCCACATATTCCAAATTATGAACAAGTTACGCCTTTTTTATCCACTTTTCTTTCCTTTTTCTCTAAAATCATTTCAACGTCGAGTTTCTCCTAAACTAGTAATACATACACAAACTTAAGTAGCAGTTCCGCTAAAGCACTCCCAGACGTTCACTTTTGATGGTCTGAATAAGTGTAGAAATTACACTACTGAGGCAATAAAGTTGTTTTATTCTCTCCCAATGGCCTTTTAAATGACAATTGTTATTAAAGATGACATATGGAAAAATGCTATAAAAAAGTTAGGAAAATAATTGTTACAATGAAAAAAGATTTAGATGTTAATTGTAAATAAAATATAGTATAACAAATAAAACATGTGGTGTGAATATAATAACTTTTATATATATTTCAAAATCATAATTTGAAGATTAAATCAATTGCAAAATATTAGAATTAGTTGAGGAAAAAAAAAGGTTAAACATGAATAAATTCCCACAGTACGTTGTGGGAATTTCATTGCCAAGATGTTGACCAAAAGGAAAGAAGCATAAATCGACCTCGTCAGTTTTTGAGTTGTATTGAAAATTTTGTCGACAAACTAATTGTATTAAAAAAGTCAAGGAAATTGATTAGTAGTTGTTTAGTTGGATATGGAGTCTTGGAAATCAAGTTTGAAACCAAAAGAATTCATCCTGCATTTTGGCTAGCGTGCCACACTTGGAGCGCTCGAGCAGAAACATCAAAATTTCAACAGAACTTTCGTCATCAGCCTGTGCCTGGCTGGCGCTCAAGCGACATACTGCCACGAGCTAGGCGCTCAAGTGGCAGCCTTATCCAGCAAAACCCTATTTTGTAAGTTTAAGCTATTTTCTAATCGTATACAACCCCAAACTCTCCAAACTATAAATACCCAAGTTCTAGTCCAATATAAAGTGTAGTTTATCATTATTTTCTACTTTCACAACATCATTTGGAGATCAACCAACAATTTTACATCGTGAGATCAATCAACCATGAGTTGGGAAAAATATCAAAATTCAAAACGCCAAATATCTAAATATGACCAGGAAGGTATTTTCTTAATAGCTTTTAAAGAATATTGAACATTGAGGGAGGTTGGACTAGAAGCACATGAAGAGTACAAGAACAAGGCATTATTATTAATTCATAAGAAATGGACAATTCTAGAAGATCAGGAACATGAGCAAGTGAAGAACATTCCAGTAGGTCTGGAGATTGCAAGAATTAGACCAGCGAATCTAGTAGGTTTTTTAGGTTGGATTATACTATAAGTGGTTGTTATTGTCTATAGTTGAAGTCATTGGCTTGGTCTCGAAGGTTTTGATCTTGTGAATGATTTTCTCCCTCAACAAATTTTGTATTATTTACTGCCTTATTGGCTATAATGTCAATTTAATATAGGATAAAATGGACTTGAATAATTAAACATCTAGAACAATTAAAAGGTAATTTGTTACTTCTAATTGATAATTTTAATTCTACGTTATTCACCTATTCATCCCCAGTGATTTAAGGTCGAGCTAGTAACTTTCAAGCAGTATCAAAGACCAAATTTGATTCCTGACTTATAGATAATTGGTCGAAGACTGATTTAAATGAGTGTAATTAGATTATTAAGACTTTACGTGCTTTATTTATGGTCGCGTCACCAGAAGAATCTAGGCGTGTGCCTATGTCTAAGGTTGTTAAAGAGGTTTGTGATATTTTTCAAACCACACATGAGGGAACTCAAACTGTTAAGAACTCTAAGTTACAGGTGTTGACTACTAGGTTTGAAGAGATTATGATGAAGGATGACGAGACCTTCGATGAC
Source organism: Fraxinus quadrangulata (assembly GCA_903798255.1). Classification (NCBI taxonomy): domain Eukaryota; kingdom Viridiplantae; phylum Streptophyta; class Magnoliopsida; order Lamiales; family Oleaceae; genus Fraxinus; species Fraxinus quadrangulata. The sequence goes on along the minus strand of CAIGRB010124842.1, from coordinate 8,244 downwards.
TTCTATACGGGCTTAAATGACATAGTTAATTCTAACTTCAACCTAGGTGAGAGAATTCCTGAGCCTAAAATTGTCAAAACAAAAAAAATCTTTAAATCCTTACCAGGGAGACTTAGCCCTGAAATCATGGCTATTAGGAGAGCAATGATTTAGATACGGTAAAAATTGAAGAACTAATTGGATCTCTCCAAACTTATGAACTTACCATATCTCAACCTAAGAAGAACAAGTCTATAACCTTGAACATTGTTAGGGAAGAAAAGTATGACTCTATTAATACAGAGACCATTAATGATGAGGAGATAGATTATTTCGCTAAGAAATTTCGAAAACATTTAGAAATAAGAAAAAGCCTCAAGAGAGACATACATGAGTTCCCAATGAGCCTAGAAATAGATTTCAGCCTATGAGATATCATAAGTGTCAAAGCCCTGGCCATTAAAGGAGTGAGTACCCTAATAGTAAGAGAAATCAGGGTAAAGATATGAATGCAACTCTCACTGATGATGAGTCTAACTCGAATAATCAAAATGAGAGGTCCACACATGATGAGAGTGGGAAGTTTATGGCCTTCACTACTATGATTATGAGTGAATCTGATATGGACATTGAGAAGCTTAAGGAATTATATTGTAATGAGCACGCTGAAGAAGATTCTAATGATGAGGGAAATATTCGTGAGGCTTATCATCAATTATTTGAGGAGAGCCTTAAAATTAAGAAAGTGAATAAAGTCATGTTTAAAAAGTGTAAAGCACTTGAGTTAGAACGAGAGAAATTTATATATGACCCTCAAGAGTCAACCAAAAGTCTTATTGAGTTAAGATAGAAACCTTGAGAAATTCAATACTCAACTTCATTCCTTCTGGATTGGATCTTAGAAATGGACAGTCTTTTAAGGTTGAACAAGCATTCTAGGAACAGGGAAGGTCTAGGATATATGCAGACCAGTCATAATAGAGCTAATACTTCAAAAACCATTTTTGTCTCTACTACCAACTAACCTAAGTATGTTCCTAATCCTAAACTCAAGAATAAGGGTATCTTAGAATAAAGACATATTAGACATCGTAGAACCAACCAACCAACCTAGAAATCAATATCAGCACCCACGTAAATTTGAACCTAGGTTTATCCCTACATTTCACAACGTGAGAAGTTAAGACAGACAAGGTCTAGGTATCATAAACTTGTAAACAGGAATAGAAGTCTGAATATATCTAGTTGGGTTGATTTTCTTACTAATCAAGTAAGTCACTTGATCGAGTTGATGACATAGTTGACTAAGATAAACTCTATTTCTAGGAAAGTTTAGGTCAAAAAAGTGATTTCCATGGTCTCAGGGATGATCTAAATGGCGATGTTGATATTGTTACTTTTCAAGGTGAGAATGTTTATGTACCTCAATAAATATGTATTTAGGTGCATACATGTGTTAGTTTATTGAGTCTATACATTCTGCATGCATCTCATTCCTTACATACATTTTGTTTTGGTTTGTTTCTTTCATTTATTAAAAAAAAAAACAGAATTTTTGGAATTATTGAACATTAATTGATTTACTTAGAACATGTCTTTTGTAACCAAGTATGCGTACATCTGATGAATAGTAACGTAGTTTCCAATGCTGTAATTAGGTTTTATGCAGAGTACTTAGTATATATTTCTTCATGTGTCATTTACACAGCACACACTATGATCTTGTGAGTGAATCTTGACTACTTGTGTGAGATTCGAAATGGCTATCATATGTTGGTGAAGTGAACTTGAATATGAATTGACCTTTAACTAGTTGATCTAAGCTATAGTTTATTCCCTAAAAGGAAAAATTGGTTCATCATATACTCTTCTTCGGAACCTATTTTACTCGAGCAATAAGTTTGAGGGCTTTTTCAAAACTTGATGCCCTATGGTAAACTGAATTGGAGTTATTGGCCCAAAACTCATTACAAAAGTTATCTTAGTCGCTTGATAAAGAAGAGTCTGCACGTGAAATGTAAAAAACAAAAATTACGTATGGTTAAATTCAGAGTGAGAAAAGAAAAATTTATATGAAAATAAGAGCTGCATTATTAAATAAGTCCTAGTAGCATTTGGTTTGACTTTCATTAATAGAAAACAGAAACTTATTCTCCAGTGATATTTAAAATGTATTTTCTCACAAGTGATATTTAAAATGTATTTTCTCACAAATTTAAGATTTAGACTCTTGCTCATAGGAAATTAGTAGCACTTTTTCACACATAAGTCACTTATACAACTTACTCTATTGAAACTTGAACTAAGTGAGTAGGAAAGTTTTTCGATTCATTGATTATGCTTGTAATAAAATTGCATTTTTTAGTTATCATATTTGTTGAAGTGCGTGCTTGAAGTTTAAAAAAATGATGACAAAGTGTTGCTTTCAAAAAATTTAAAAAAAATGCTATTTTTGAAAATTTCCTTGGTGCTAGCTAAGCGCCAGGCTTATCACTCGAGCGCTCATAACATAGACTTGGCGCTCGTTTACTGGGAGCCATTGCAATTAAAGTTTAAAACAGATTCAATTCATCGCGTTTTTCATTTTAAGAAATTTCAATTCTCTTGCAAATTCTTTCTACACATCTTTATTTCTTGCATCTATTCACTCATTGGACATTTTTGCAGCAACCTTTGACATTTTAACCTCATTTAAACATCAAATTTCAACAATTTAAACATCAAATTTCGAAAATCCCTAGTTTGTTGATTTCTTGAACTTTTGTTGAATTTGGGTTTTTCCTTATAATTAGTTGATCCTTCATGCATGTAGTTCATGAGTTAGCTATGATTGATGCATTTACATGTGTTATTGCATCCAATTTCATGAATTTTGTCCAAATTTCCCTAAATCTCGAACCTAGGGTTCTTCATGCGAAATTGGTCAATTTCTTGATTTTTAATTGGCTTTTGACGGAGTTTGGGATAGGATTTAGATATTGGATTGTTATGTGGATGGGAACCAGTCTTTCGAGATCTTAATCTTCCTTCGTGTCTCCTTGTTAGGGAGTTTTACGAGAATATTCATGATATTTATTCTCTTCACTTCAGTGTCTTTATTAGAGGTCGGGTGGTGCATATGAGTCGTAATATTATTTCTGACATTATTCAGATCCCTAGAGTCAATCACCTACAGTTTCCTATTTGGCTAATGATTATATATCCCCTATTTCTGTTATGACATCGACTCTTTTCAAAACTGCTCTGGATGGTGGTCAGGGTCCTATTACTACTGGGTCCCTTCAAATTGATCACCAGATTTTGTTATGCATAGTGTGCACAAATATATAGCATATTTCTCATTTAGCTACCTTGTCTCTCGACAAGGCTAGATTTGTATACGCTTTACTCCATGGCGATTTTATAGAACTTTCCTCTTTTATCTGTCTTCACCTTTTGAAGTTCTTTCGCACTGGTGGTAGGATGATAGGTTTTCATTGTGCTTGTTTGATACAATGCTTTGCTGAGGGGCTCGAGGATTACTTTCTCTGAAGGGGTTGTTGAGCTGTTGTGTCGTCCTATTGGACGTGAGAAACAAACCAACGTTGTTGAAAAATAATTTCATACTTAAAATGCTGTCATTGAGATCCCAAAATTTAATATGTTATACTTATATAAGTTTTATACTTTTTGCTAATTTTTCATAAATTTTCGTCGAGGTTTGCCAGGTTAAATAATCTATTCAACTCAATGTGCAACCAGAGAAAATTATTTTCAGCTTGCTAATTTTTTTTAAAACTCATTCCAACCACATTTTTCCAAGTCCATATATTAAGACTTTACAATATTTATAAATTAATTCAAAATTAAAAAAAATCTTAATCTTTTATTTTGAAAATTTACGTTAAATAATTTAGGTTTGGTAACTCATCAGGCTATATGAATTCAAGCCTTACAATTTAATATCAAAAAGTGGTTTACTTTTTTGTAGACTTGCGAAACATATCAAATATTTAGACCCAAATACGGAATTAAGCAATTACAAGTAACAAGTCACTTTTTAATTGTTACTAGATGATTAGGTCAACTAAGTCAATTTATCCTAAATTTGAATACCATAGTTTGTAAATCGAAAGCAATAAATAACATTGATATGATCACGGAGAAAAACCCTTCACAAAGGATAAAAAACTACGAGCACTCTGCCAATCAACTATCCCTTATAAACGATGAGATTTACAGTATAGTCCAGACTCGACTAACTCTTAGTCCCCTCGAACATTCTTCCTATAATCATACCAGCTCATACCAGCTCCCGACCCCTAGTATCATTTATCTCTTGTGGACCTCTAAGAACGAACAGCACCAAAAATCCAAGCGTCTCTTCTCAAAACTCCAAATCTGAAGGCTAATTGGAGAATGTAGGTTTTCTGTTCGATCAAAGATCTCTTGTGTTTTTATCTATGGTTGTATGTAGAATGTTTATAGCTCAGTCAAAAAATCTAAGATTGGATGAACCTTTGAATCAAATAATATAGTGGTTGAATCTTGAAATCGATGAAAGTATTTTAGATCTTCAAAGGAATAATCTATATACAGTAATTATGATTCAACACAATTTGAGATGTTCATGGAATTAGATATATATAGCGGAAAGTCTTTGAGATGAAAAAGAAATCAAAATCAAGAGTTTGAAGTAAAACAGGTAACCTGGTCTGTGACTTGCCATTCGAGTGCCATCGGGCGCTAGGAAAGCCATGCACATGCTGTTCGAGCGCTAGGCGGGCTGTAAATGTTCTGCTTTTGTCGTTCCAGCGCCTGCTGAGCGATAGCCAAGCAAAAAAGTATCATTCTCGATATCAACTTCAAATCCGAATCTTGATCTTCTTCTTGGATTTTTTTACTTCTTTTGGACTCTATCAATCCCAAAACTAATTTTTTACAATAACTTAGACTTTACTAAACCTAATTTGGCTTTTATAACAACTCGATTAACTCCTAATACGATTCAATTAAAATATAATTTTGACTTTGGAAGTTGTCAATTACAATTTTAGAATTAACAATCTCTCAAATTGGCATTCCGTGACAAAATCATTTATTTTAAAGTCAAAAGTCCAATACAATCTACGAAATAGACTTAATTACCAAATTTTTCTTCAACAACTTGTCATCCTAAAACACATGCAAATAAAAGTATCACGTGAGAAGTAAGAGGAATTGACAATTAACAAAATCATATAACTAAGTTACATAAAATAACATAATAAAACATGTGTAACACCAAAGCATGTAATATCATATGAATTACAAATTTAGATATAAACCAAAAAATTTTAATATCAATACTGTGAAAACTCAACACAATATCAATAATAAAATTCCAAATGAAATATCCATATGACTCTCACAAAGTCTATTTTATTTTATTTTTTTAAATTCTCCCTCTATACTTCTCCTTGAAATAAATACTAATTTCTCCCTCCTTTTTGTCACAAATAACGAAAAAAAATCATTATAAAAACTAGTAATAATCGTGAAGAACACGAAGAGAAATGAGTCAAAAAAAAAAAGGGCACATGTACAATTATGCAAAATATGTGATAGAAGAATAAAACTTTTCCTTTAGAGATAAACTGTTTTTACTTTTCATGGATTTTTTAAATTATCATCTTGAATAGTTATTTGCTTACGTATACCTGTATAATTCATAAATAATAAACTTTCTTCACATGACTTATTTTAAACCTAAATGGAATAAATTATATTAGTTGTACATGTGTGAAAAATGTATTTAGTTTAGTAATTCACACTTGCATCGTAGTTGATTTAATTCTAGTTAAAATTATCATTTCGGTTAAGGTCGTAATAAATAGAAATCAAATTAAATAAATCTTTGAAGGAATGATACTCGGACTCAAAAAATCCACTTTATTACTTGTTAACGAACCATACACTTGCGGTGATTTTAATTCTACATATTTTCCTGAACAATTTGCTCTGGTACCAATTTTTTGAAGAAAATACAAGCTAACAGGCACAATATTAATTGATCACAAGAATGCAAGAACAAAAAAATTTGTAAAACAAAGAAGATTCCACTAAAATATGAGAAAAAATACAAAGATTTTGTATTTACAACTTTGTCTAATTTAATTTAAAATACAATGAAAAGCTAAATATATATATATGGAGGATGTTTTAAGCCCTAAAGTAGAGTTATAGATGGAGAGGAATGCTCCGCACCAGCGAGCGTAAGCGTGCGCCAAATCTCTACTCCATTTTTCACATTCAATGCTCGAGCGCCATAGCTAGCTGCCAGCTCGCAAAAGTGCAGTGACTTTTTCTCCTCGGTTAGTAACTTGATCTCTTCAAGTTCAACACAAATATCAACTCTCAATTGGACTTCCAAATAGAATTTCAACTAGAATTTGTTAATAAATTTCAAATAAAATTACAAATAATCTTCCAAATAGTATTCATGTCACACCTAAATTCTAAGAAAGAGAATCACGGAATTTTTAAACAATTACTCTGCAGTATTAGGGCAAGTCATAAACACAAAAAAGGGTTTTTATGTTGACAAAGGATCAATATAAAAACATAATAATTGAAGCTACTGGTTTCCAGTTTCAAAGCCTACCATTGACATATCTTGGTGTTCCCTTTTTAAAGGACACAAAGGCGCCTTTTTATATTATGGTCAAATCACTAAAGTGAATAATAGAATTAAGGAAAATGCTATGGCCCGACACCTCCCAATAGGGATGACACAAGTGTCCCTTATGGATACCTCTATGTGGCACAACCCTAGAATTAAAGGTTAGGAACATAAGTTATTATCTCTTATAGACTTTAAGGTTGAATTGAATGCAATAGACTTAAAGGTTGGATGGAGGAAAATAGACTTGAAGGTGGGAAATTGGTGCCAATTAAGCATGTTGATAAGTTATAAACTTATCTGGGTCGTTAAATGCGATTAATTATCGCTAATTTTGATAACTTATGATTTAATTAGATGTCAATTTGGTTTATTAGGTAAAACTCGAAGCAAATTGGGCGAATTGAAAGAAAGAAGTGAGAAAAAGAACGAGAAATGAAGAAATACAAAGTTCGGAAATAAAGTGCAAACTTTCAAAAGTTGATTTGGACATAATATCCATGATCAGAAAATTCTTGAATTCAATTGGACGTAGATGGAAGCTAAAGGATTAAAATGAACTGAAGAAAAGAGTCAAACTGACCAAGGATTAAAAGAGGGACTGAAAAGCCAAATGGAAAAAAAAAAAATAGAAAAAGAGGTAAATTGGAACACGCGAGACGAGCACCAGCCAATTTTGATTTACAGGGACCAAAACCAATGCACCGCGAGGGCTGTAAAGTATAGGGCTCGCACGCGCAGTAAGAGAGGGGATCAAAACCTAGCAAGAATTGAAGGTCAATTATACCAAGAAATTGAAGATTTTAACCTTGAACTTGAAAATCAGTAATTTTTGCATTATTTCATGATTTGAGTGATTTTTATTATTATTCTTTGGTAATTTTATTCAAAATCATGCTAGGCTAGATCTTTTTTGTATTGGATAGAGATAAATCCTATTTTTTATTTATTTTAATTCAAAACTAGTAGTTTAGTATTTCTTGTATTTCTTGATTAATTTTGCATACTCATTACGTTATTTAATTGATTAGCCACTAATTAAATAATTAGTTAGTTGTTGTAATGTTTGGAAGCTCACAATAAATTTTGTTAGTAGCAAAATTAACATGTGTAATAGATGTTAGAAATATAATTTGTTACGTGTGCAATCATATAAATAATTCAAAATTTGATGCATTTTAATAATTCGAATTCGTACTAGGAATAGACTCACGTCGTGATTAGAATATAATTAATTTATCTTAAAAAAAGTTAAATACATTAGTTTTATAAATTACATAAATAGAAAATGGAAAATTAAAAATGTGAATTAATTAAGTAATTTTGCGTAGACCAATTTTGGTAAATAGAAATATTATATAAAATTGTATTGTAATAAACAAAATTTCTGATGATAATATTGCTAACTACATAGAAAAAAAAAGTTACAAAACATACCATGCGTTTAAGGTGTATTTAAACTTTTATATCGTGTTTGTAAATGTCACTTTTTACTTTTTGTTACAAAAGACACCATTATCATTGAAAAGCAATATAAAAATTAACAAATTTGTCATTATAAATTATTGAATGCACTCCTGTTAAGAAAAGATCACACTGTGTATATGACATTTACATATTGAAAA
>CAIGRB010124839.1:0-20325 GCA_903798255.1 Fraxinus quadrangulata | reverse complement strand
GCTCGGCTCGCCTTGGGCGAGCTCGGGCCGAGCCGAGCTTAAGCTCGGCTCGTTGGGGACGAGCCACGAGCTCGGCTCGTCCGAGTACGAGCCGAGCTCGTTCGGCAATGGGCCGAGCCGGCTCGGCTCGGCCCATTGCCACCTCTACGATCGTTACATGCAAATTATTTTGTCTCGAAATTTATGTCTTCAATTTTATTAATTTGCAAGAATTACTATTGACACTTGAAATCAATTTGTTAGATATAAACATAATTTGTTTGTGATAATCAAAACGAAATGTCAACCATAGGTCAACAGTTTTCTCTTGTCGAAATTTGGAGAGAAGGTTGAAGATTGAGACTAATATATTAAGATTCAAAGCGAATCGAAAATTGTCATCCCTTTGTTTGTTGCAAGGAATGGCCTATGGTAGCTTAAAAATTTACTCCGAATCAATTTAATCTCTTTTGTACTTTCTTCTCTTTCTTGTATCTAGATCTTTCCCGTTATGACTATCTTTTTAAATTTACACTTGATATGAGCTTCTTTCTCGTGTTTACAAAACATATTCATATGAATCGTTTCATTTAGGAGATTGAAGTTGTTTTTGCATTTGTTGGTGTAGTATGGGTAAATCGATTTTGGGTGCTCACACTATAGCAACAGTGCACAAAGATTTTTTTTTTCTTGCATTTTCACTGTAATCAAGTTTGATTGTGCAATTTTAAAACTCATATTACTACATGAGATTGTACAATTTTAAAACTCATATTACTACACGAGACCAACAATTTAGTTAATTTGTAACCAACTATTCAATTGCAACTTAAAAATATGATATTTTGTGGCTAAAATATAATTTGTAGCCAACAAATAAACTATGACCTATAAATTTTTTGATTTGTGGCGTATCAAAATTTTTTATTGTGACTATGAAATAATTTGTGATCAATAATTAAATTGTAACCTATAAATACGCACTTGTGATAATTAATTATATATTTGTGATCTTAATATATTTAATCAATAAATTATTTTTAGTTAATTAAATAATACTTGAATTTTGAAACTTAAAATTTGAAAATTGAATTCCGTTATACTTATACTGTCTAATTTGTGAACTTTTCCCGTATATAAATGAGGAAATTAAACGTATTTTAGTTGGATCGAAAGAGTAAAATAACGAAAGGAAAAAATAAATAGAAAATGAAATAATTCTACAATCTTTCTTGATCCACCCACACCATCGCTTGCCCCGCTACCTGGCCACCACCACTGGAACTCCACCGCCATCATTGATCAATATAAACCTAAATTTTTAGGTTTTAGAATTCCATACCGACAAATATTAGCAAAACCAAACCAACACAAAAAATCTGTAGTCTGGATTCACCATTCTCCTAACTCACCCAACCAAAACCCACATCGCTATCACGTTATGCGAAAAATTCCAGGCGCAAATTGATCGGAATCCCAAATTGATGGGCGAATAATTCACCAACGCCGAAACCTACCATCACCGCATTCTGCGGAAATTTGAAGGAAGCGTTCGGTTCTGCTTCGTCCCATTGCTATGCTTTTTTGATTGTATTGAACTGCATTTTTAGAGCCTTTACAATTTGGAATTCGGGTTTTGACAGAGGGATAAGTATGTTAAGCAAGAGATCATGTAGTGGATGGAAGCGATTCGTTTTATGCCTGCCTGTCATCTTCGTTTTTGCTCATATGCTCCCAGGTAATATGATTTCCAGGGCAATTGTTAACTGTAAGTCCTATGGAGAATTGCATCGTGTAATTATCAATTACCATTGTATTTTAATTCACACAAAAGTTGACTCATTGAACTTAATAAAGATGGGTAGTTATTACCATTTGCCTTTTTTATATTTTATAAACCTTTTAATGCTGATAAAACTCATGCAATCACTTGTTTGCTTCATGTCAGTTTTGGAATTGCGGCAACACTCAAGTGTACAATATCAACACAAAGAGAAGCCTAAGAAATTTGATCATCTAGTTCTTGGGCCCGCTTCTGGTGAAGGCCTACCTGATCGCCTACAGTGTCAAGGTTTTGTACATCTTCTTTCCTCTTTGATAAGGATTTAGATTTTTTCTATATTTTACACGGGCGTGTAGGGGATATCTCATGGTTGATTGCACGTTTATCCGCACGTGTGCTGCAGGCACCAAGGCTCTTAATAAGACATCCATTAGAACATTCCCTAATGCTTCTCATTCTGAAGATCTTGTCGTGTTTGTCACTGTTTTTGCGACCTACAACTCTACAGTTGACAGGCGAGTCAATGGCAGACCGGTTGATTTAGTCACTATTGGGGACACTTCATACAACAAAGTTGAGAGATCAATGGCTATTTTGAATGTATTTATAAATTTCATTCAGGTATATCCAAGTAATATTTTCACAGAACTAGAGTTGAAGGTTAAATTATTTAGAATATTTTCAATGATTCAACTTATATGTCTATTTCTATTACAGACATATATAAAGGTATTTTTTGTGTTAAAAATAACAATACAAAGTATTTCCTATAATTTGATTGTGTACTGGTTCTGTCAGGCTCTGAATTTGGAATTTTATATTGAAGCTTTATAGATTTGTAGCAATCGTCAAAAGGCCAAAAATAAAAATTTAACTCCAAGTTTTTCCATTAATGTATATCTGGTTTCAACAAATGCTGAAATACAGTCTGGATGCATACAGGAGTCAAGAACTAATATATCTCTTTCCCTTTACCACCCGTTTGGGCTGTAAAATTTGGAAACACCTTGTGAAGAAAATTATTAGGATAATTCATCAATATTACATGATAAAAAATTGGTTTTTAAATAATTATATTGCTTTTAGGTCAGGTCTTGAGAAAATTCGATCTTGTTCTGTTTTGAGCCAAATTGCATAGTTAGATAACTTACTCAACTAGCACAGCCTCTTCAATGCACTAAAATGACATACTTTGCTCATGATGTAATGGTAACATGTACTAAAAAAATACTGTTAAAAGTTTGGTTTACCATTTTTATACTAAATACATCATTGATTGATAATTTTTGACTCTGTAGCATCGCTTTCTCTGCTGCAAAAGAAATCATTGCTAGGGACCTAAATTCACTTGAAAGCTATATTTCCACTGGCAATTCTATTCTTGCTCCTGACATTTAGTTATTTTCTATGTGCAATTACTTTATGAACATTTCTATTCAAATTAGGATCTCAAATTATATGCCAAATGAATACTTGCAGGTTACCATGCCGCAGAGTGACGTTATTATACTTACAGATTCAGCCTCCGAGCTTCCCGTGCACAGAGATAAGGTTACCATACATCCAATACAAGGTGAATATTCGAGGGACTTGTTGATGCTCCAAAGAATCAGGTCTTACATCGTAAGTGCGCAATGCACTGTTGGAAAGTGACACTTTCTGTTTTATCATTTGCTGAAGATTATGTTTTAATGTTTTACAGGACATTAAAAGCCGATATATTTTCTATAATAATTGGTTAAATGCCTATATATGATGGAATGATTGATCACAAGCAACTGCTAATATACTCAAGCTTCACGGCAGATTTTCCGGAGACGGAGAATCCAGTCCTTGTTATACAAACGTTTATATATATGAATAGTGATGTACAGCATAATTTGAACATTTTGTTGGGATTGTTATGGGTAGAGGGTGGGAGCGGCTCGTTATATTCACTGAGAAGTGTCCGATATATCTTCCATTTTGGCTGGCAATGGTGAACACCTTTTTTCTTTTCATTTTATAAATTCTGACGTTTCCTGAGTTTCTTGCCTAGAACTTCACTGTCCAATATGGTTATAGATGTGAACAATTTATCTATGTATCTACTTAATTTTTGCCACTGTGATAGAAGTTTAGTGGGGCAGACACTAAAATTTAAGTTGACTCTTCTTGCATGTTTGTAGTACTTGAACTTGGGAACTCTGCTTCAAGAACCCAACCTTGAGCTCTTAACCTTGTACTCTAGTTCTCACTTTTATACTCTTAGGTGTTTGTTAATTTTCTAGTTTTGTGTTAGGACTATTTTACAAAAAAACTGATGGCAGAAATTATTTTATCTAAAGCTTAATCTAGATAAAATATCTACTCTTACTTCCACTTAAGAATATTATACTTTGGTTTTACAATTGATTCATTTTTCTGCAGGCCTTTCTAGAAATAGTGCTTGAGAAACAGAGTCAGGGGCAGGGGAAAGTCCGTCATTACATTTTTACTGACTCGGATATTGCAGTAGTAAATGACCTGGGACAAATGTTTGCTGAATATTCTAATTTTGATCTGGCTCTCACCTTCCGAAACAACAAAGAGCAACCTCTGAATTCAGGCTTCATAGCAGTGAGGGGCACAGCCAAAGGAATTCTAAGGTGCACTATTTTCTGGTTATATTTCAATTTTCTGTGAATATCGTGCAGTGTGAAAGGTGTAAAGAAGGTTTCGCATTCACGTATAAGATACACTGGACAAGCATTCACGAAATGCTTAGTGGATAGAAAGTGTGCAAAAATTGTGCCTTTCTGGAGGCATCCTCTTTTTTGGGTCAATACTTGAATGAACACCTAGGATTAGGTGCTTGTAGATACATAAATAATTGCTTACATTTTTTAGTCTTTGGCTGATCTATCATGCTGCAACTTTCATAATTTATATAAATAGATTTTATCTCCTCTTGGAATCATTTGTTACAATCTGATGTGCAAACCTTTTTTTTCCCTCCTCATCTCTCTTACTGAATCAATGTACTTCTTGTGCACAGGGCAAAGGCTTTCTTACAGGAAGTACTGAAAGTTTACAGTTCCAAATTCATGAAAGCTTCTCGAATGCTTGGAGATCAATTAGCTCTTTTCTGGGTTGTCAAATCTCAACCTTCCTTTGATGTAAGAAGGTTCACTAGAAGAGAGGCTTTCATAGATGAAATTGGCGGTGCCTCCGTGCTTTTCTTACCATGTTCTAGTTACAATTGGACACCACCAGAGGGTGCAGGTCAATTTCACGGGATGCCCCTGGATGTGAAGGTAAGAAGCACATTTGGTTATCACATATAATTTTGACAAGTGGCCAAGCCTCCGTTTGGCAAAATTTATAAGTCATTTGGTCGAACTTGATTTTCAACTATACATTTTTAAATCCACTTATCCATCAATCATTTCTATCTAATTATAAATTAAACCGTATATAAATTCTTCCCAAACGGAGGCCAAGGTTTTAGGACCAGTTTTTGGGTATTTCTTCCTTGAGATTTATTTATTTATGGACATATCGTGTTTCTACTTCATCCCCAACCTAGTTTGGCTGGATACATCCTTGCTAACTTATCATCTTTGTTGTATCGTCAGTCCACAATGATGGATTCTATCCATTTGACTCTTAAAAAGCCAGTTCTTTGACAAGACCATTATCTCCTCAGTTATAGGTAAAAATACATAAAAGGAGAAGGAAATAAATTAAAATTGGAAATTTGAAAAATGAATTTCACTTCATCTTCCTCACTGACCCTCCCCCAACCCACTGCCTGCCAAGCAATGCTACAGGTACATAATTTATGTACATAATGGTGTACATAAATCTCACATGGGATGGGACACACCCGTGGGACCATTATGTACATAAATGTACAACAAGAAGAATCCCTGTCTGTAACCCCCCTCCTCCCCACCCTTCAATAGGGAACTTGATTGTTGAGAAATAGCTGAGGCTTTAGTTTTCATTTATTTTATGAAGGTTTCTTGAATACATCTTTCAATCTCTAATCTTGCTCAATTTCTGGAGACAGGTGGTTCATTTCAAGGGGTCACGAAAACGACTTATGCTCGAGTCTTGGAATTTCTTACATTCCTCATCTTCTTCTGACATCTCAGATATGTTATGTCTTATCCTTAAGAGTGGAAGAACGAAATATGATTTTTAAACCAATGTCCATAAGGTTATATGGCCATGGACCTGGATCCCTCATCGTAAGTTTGCAGGGTATCACCAATTTTTTGGAGTTTGGAGCAGTTTGATGCACGTGGAGTTCATAATTCCTGGGGCTCGTGTATTCTACCAACCTCAGTATTTTGACTCGACTTATTATCGTACAGTAGGTCTCCCAAGAAGCGAGGAAACGACCATCACGCTGACATCCTGTTGATCAAAATTAGCACCTTTGCACGTAATTGAAAGTTCGCATAATTCTTTTTGAGTAGATTTCATCCTGTTCAGACTTTTTACGTGGTTGTTTTTCTTATTTAGTGTAGATTCATAAGAACAATTATTTCTACTTTTAATTTTCTCATTTGGTTGAAATTATACGACAATTAACATTTAGGTTGTGAAAATTTGTTGGTTTCCTTGTTTGAAGGATAAAGACATTGTTCCCTTCTCTGAAATTCCTTTGCGACGTGTTTTACCCCACGGGTTATTTTAGCATGTTGGGCTAAATTCATCTTAAGAAAGCCAGGTACAAAGATATAATTCAGAAATTTCCTATAGCAGGATTCTTATATAGGGAAGGCAAAAATTGTTTACTTGGTTGAAAATGAAAGAATTGCCGGAGCAAACTACACAAGGCTAGACAATAAGTGCATGGTTGGCACACAATACTCAATCATGCAATGAACGTGGAACAAGATTTTATGCAATCTTTCCTATCAAACATGCCACAAGAGTTACATCCGAATGGTAGAAAGATCTATGCACGGGTATGAGAAATTTCCGCCAAGTCACAACCGGATGTAAAAATTGATTAGAACTTCGAACTTGTGACTTCATATTATACTCAAACCAGTCTAAACAAGGGAGGGATTGTTATATAACATCACTTCACAAGGAGACAAACCTACCATCTGCTAAATTGACTATAGCACACATGATTATTCATTAACTAGCTTAACTCATTCTATGTATGTCACTTTGCATGGTAAAGGAAATAACAAATTTTAGTACATGTTTGGTACATAGTACTACCGTGACGTGCAGCGTAGTGATTAGAAACCTATTTCAGAGAAGAAATCCTTCTGGCCGTACTTGTCCCGCCTAACTATTTTCTAGTTGACTACTTAATTCTTATCTTCATATGTGCCACTACAAATTAGATCATTTTGTTCCCGAGTTTTTACTCCCAACTGATAAGTAGACTCTTTCCGGATGAAATTTCTCCAAGACAACTTGTAGATAAGGCTTTAACTACAGTTTCAAATTCATTGTCAGCTAAAAATCTCATCAAAATGTTTTCTTAAATCATAATGGCTCTCGTTCCCGTATTTCTGGCAAATCAACTGACTTAAAGACAGAAAGATCCTAGTGACAGATATTTCTTGGAGATCAAACATGGATTCATCAACTAAATCCACGATATCCTCTATTCAAGGCTTCCAAGTACTAGCAGCAACTATAAGGATCCAAATATCACAAAAGCAAAGCAGAAAGTAAGGGAAATCTTAACCAACATAGAGCTTCTTACAGCAAATGTGTAAATGGTAAGATGATGCAGCATGATCAATAAGCACATCGTAAATGTACTTAAGCCAATAAAGTGGGCAACCAATTCAACACAAACTTAGCAGCAGTAATTTTGAGTAAAAAATCATTTAAGAAATCTAAACACAGAGAGCAACAGCCATCTATCGTGTGCTATTTTATTTGAACTTCATAAAGGTGATGCACTTCCATCAATCAGAAAATTGCTCTATCAGTCATGAATTCTACAATGATAGAACTACAACAATTACATTTCCAAGAGTGAAAAAGTTGGGTTTTGTCTTTTGGTAAACATCGATTTTCCCATGAAAGCAATCATGACCAACCAAAAGAACCTTTCCATTGTGGGATTACAATTTTTCTTCGTATATAAAATCCTTAAGATATATGCTAAAACAAGGTAACTGGGCTACAAACTGTGACAGGTTAAAAACAATCACAAGAATCATATTGAACAAGAATAGAATGATCCTACCGCACAAATGAAAAGAATGTATCACTGCGCGCTTCACTGCGCGCTTTTCTTCCCATGGCCATAGTAACTGAGATACCATCGAACAAATTTCTTCAATCCCGTTTGCAGATCTGTTGTGGGCTTATATCCGAGCTCTCTCTGAGCTAAGCTTATGTTAGCATGTGTAAACTGCACATCCCCATTCCTAGGCAACTTCATAACTAACCTCTTTGCCTTTACTTTGAGCAATCTTTCTAAAATGCTAACAAGATCCGAAACAGGCACAGGAGAAGTGTTCCCCAAATTGTAAACGCGCAGTTGTGCCGGCCCACTTTTCTTGCCACCACTACCAGTGCTCTTCTCAGCAGTGTCCAGCGCAGCCAAACAACCCTTCACAATATCATCAATATATGTAAAGTCTCTAGCTACAGTTCCATGATTAGGTGCCTCAAAGATTGGGATTGACTTCCCTTTCAAAATATCACGTGTGAAAAAGAAATATGCCATATCCGGCCTACCCCAGGGTCCATAAACTGTGAAGAACCTCAATCCGGTAAGTGAAAGTCCATATATATGGTTATATGTATGTGCAATTCCCTCACCAGCCTTCTTAGTGGCTGCATACAAACTAGCCGGCTGGTCTGTTCTATCCCTCTCCGAAAAGGGCACCTCAGTATTTAATCCATAAACAGAACTACTAGATGCCCACACAATTGCAGGCTGGGGATTGACACTTTTGCAAACCTCAAGCACACTAACAAGACCAGCAATATTACTATGCACATAGGAGCTAGGATTTTCCATGGCATACCTCACACCAGCCTGTGCGGCCAAATGCATAACATGGGTGAATGCTACAATATCAAAAAGCTTCTTCAAGAGGGCAACATCATTGATATCACCCTCCACAATGTAGACACCGGTGCGCTCCAATAGTGCCTGCCGCGCCCTTTTAAGGGACGGATCATAGTAATCGTTGAAATTATCAAGCCCCAAAACGCCATCCCCTCTGCGTTTGAGGGCAGCCGATGCATGGGTACCTACAAAGCCAGCAGCCCCGGTTACCAAAACAGAAAACCCATTTTTTGACCTGATTTTAGCTGAGGCCTTCACCCTTTTTTCCCACACTGGGCCACCATAAGAACTGGTTCTTAAAGACCTCCTCGAGAGATCTGAAGGGACTTGTGATAAAGATGATGATGATCTAAACAAGAACATAAAGATCAACCCAATGAAAACAAAAGACCAAAACGTGAGCTTGGCTAAAGAAGAATAGAGCCTCTGCCTATGATATGGCGATTTCTCCATCTTGAACTTCCCTGGGGTTGATGGAATATTATCAATGTGCATCATCTGGGACATATTCTCTTAAATTTTTGAAGATTTGGAGAACACCCAGTTTCTAAATCCCCTACTTTGAGACCAATCTGCTGAGCTTAATCTTTTTCAGATTTTCTTGAAACAAAGAACAATGCTAGGGTTTGAAAAAAATCGTCAGGAAATCTGAAAAAATATTTAGGACACGAAATGGAAGATAAAGATTGGTCGATTGAGGTTTGCAATGGTATTGTCGAAGTTATCTTTGGTTCTTTTATTCATGCGAATCTTCTTCTTGAGGGCACTGCTGGTCTTGCTGGTGGTGGCAATGTCTTTTTTCTTCTCTTTTTACTTTTGTATTTGAGAGGCTCTTTTTTGGTTGTACACAACACAGGAAGAGATTTGAGATTTTGATCAAGAAATGGATGATTAGAAAGAGAGAAAGAGGGAGAGGAACAAGGTTTGAATAACGGATTAATGGAAGAATGAGTGGACTAAGTGCATGTTTTGTTAGTATTAAACAAGTTACTTGTAAGTAAATAATTTTATAAAAAATAATTCTTTAAGATCAGACCTCCCGAGCCGTTAAGTTTGTCCTTAGCTAATATGTTTATGTTTTTTTCTTTTTACATGATTTCTAATTTAATTAAAAGAGGTGGTCGCAAATTAGAATAATCTACCATTTATGTCTAATATTGTATATCAAACACACACGTGTATATATATGTGACTATTAAATTAAATTAGTAAATTGGTATTTAAATGTTATAAAAATTAGAAGTAGAGGAAGAAAATACCAATAAAAATTAGTATTAAAAATGAGAGATGTAGACAACCATTTTCCTTTAAATTAAGGGTATGTTTGAGCCTCATTTACTTTTGAGAATGCATTTGGGAATGAATAATACTACAAGTACATCCTCCCTTACGTTCCCTCTTATGTTTTTGGAAATCTGTATAATGATGTGATGTACGAGTTTAAAATCAAAAGTGTGGATGTTGTAAGTGGAAGAATGTAAAGAAAAGTGTAAGTGAGAGTGTACATGTAGCATGATTATTTTTGGAATAGTAGATTGATAAATAATGTGTAGTTCAAAAATAAGGAAAAATTTTGAATGCGTGTAATATTATTTTATTGAAACATGTGTGGTTAAAAAAAATAGAAAAAATATATATTTCGTAAATAATGAGAATCAAACAAGGGCTAAATTGCTTTCACTACCAAATTTCTCGACCATAAAGGTATATTAAATTACTAACTCGAAGTAGCGATGGTGAATATTCTCACTTCCAAGAATTCGGTCTTTATAGTTAGGATAGTAAAGCACTAAATTTTATAACTTTCCAAATACATCTTTCGTTCTCCTCATTTTTACTCTCATGATTGGATCGATTAGGTACAAGTAACCCGTCTTTCTCCACCTTCTTAATATCTACTTAAATTCGGAAAAAGGATTACATCGGATCAACTCAAAATTTATACAAAATCCAAACAACCTTTCTTGATATAATTTCCATGTTCTTCTTTCTCTAGGTTCATTTTATAAAAATATTTAACATTTGTTTACATTTATGTGTATATTTAACTCTGTTGGTGTGGGTGTAAAAGAGAAGTGAAACTTGAATGGGATGAATCATATTTATGTGCAAACAAACTTTAAAGGCAAAAGTCACTTTTTCAAGAACCTTTATTCAAGCTTTGTTTGAACTAATTTTTTGAAAAAATAGATTTTATAATAGTGATTTTTTGCAATTAAAAAGTAAGAATAAATTTCGAGATTACGTATAAAATTATTTTATTAGGAGAATATGTAATTTAAGATTTAACATAATTTTATTCTTTTGTTTTTTTAAATCCTCTGACTTTGCTCTTGACGTCGTCTACAATAAACAAGTTATAGCACGTCTAAAGAGTTGTTTAATTGAGTCAAATTGATACGTGGGTTGGAGAAAGAATAAGAAATTATAAATAGTAAACATGGGCAGCACCTCCACCATGTGACAAGCATGTCCTTGGCATCATTGAAATGCCCAGAAAGTACTTAATAATCATGTTTCATGCTTCTTGTTGAAGTTGAATTCTCTGTAACACCCAGCCCTCTTTGTTATTTTCGAACGTGAATCAGTCAAAACTTGCGAAACATTAGACTCGACCAGTCTGTTCGACCCTTGTTCTGCGATAGAATTTGCAGTCAAATAGGGTGAGTTTGTAGAGATTTTAGCATATTATCGGCATATAATGTAACTAGAATGTTTATTGGAGAGTCGACTATGTTGGATTTATAATGAATGATTTGATTGATCACGACCTTCATGAACTGCATCCTTGCAAGGACTTTCAGTTCCTATTGGTAGGGACGATCGTAAAAGCTTCTGAAAACATGTGTACCAAAATCTAACTGGCCATGTCTTTTCAAATTATCAAATGGATTCAAAAACAACTTCTGAATTTCAAAAGATGCTTTTGACTTTTCGAAAACCTACCAAACTGGCCATTAGCTTCTTCGACTGACTTGTAACCTTTGTTAATGAAGCTTCACTACTTTGCATTCCTAGTCGAGGCTTTGCCCACAGGACAATGGATGCACGGTGATGGTGGGTATCTCCACCCACCACCAATTTACCCTAGCTGAAAATGGCACCCTAATACATAAAAAAATTCTCTTCAGAACTCTACCAGAAAAGGGAGCAATCTTAGTTTCGAGTTTCAAAAATGGTAGCAGTTGCATCCTATCTTGAAGACCCGCCAAAAATAAATAAAAATTCTTATTTCAAATAGTGTTTTAATGATACAGAGAAATATTTGTTCAACATCTTGACACATATTTGAACATTGTTACATGACAAACTTTGGCACATCAAAAAACTGTCAATGCTTTGAGAACTTTTCGAGGACTTCAAAATAAGTCGGGAAGGTTTTACGAGTGCAACCGGGATCTTTAATCGTGACTGGAACATCTGCACAAGCAGCAAGAGAAAAGGCCATTGCCATTCGATGATCATCGTACGTGTCTATTGCTGTGACATTTAGTTTCTCCGGTGGAGTTATTACACAGTAATCTGGCCCTTCTTCAACTGTCGCTCCCAACTGAAATTTGAATCGAATGGCAAAAGATCTCAAAGGACTTAAATGAAATAAATATTAAGCACTTCCAGTTATGATAGTGAAGTTCCTATTAGTCACCGAACATTAACTTGTTCAAAAGGTCATTTAAAATTGATTTTTGTCAGTTTGGTCATTGAGATTTATTCATAGTTTTTTTAAATGAAATGTCTGACATGGAAGGCAACAATCCGATATGGCATGAATACTAAGGTCTTCCATGTCAGACATTCTGTTAAAAAACTAATGGGATTTTAACTATATGACCAAACTGAAGCGAAACGCAAACTTTAGTGACCACTTTGGAACAAAATAAAGTTCAGTGACGTGAAACTTTGCCATAAATCTAGTGACTTAATGGTGTATTTACCCAATTAGACAAGAAATGACAGAATAAAGTAAACAATGCAGCAATGAACTAACCTTTCTAAGTTCCGTGCATATGGCAATCATCCGTTCGGTTTCTTTGACCCTCCAGCTAGCCACTATGAATAAATGAGAGGAGATCAATTTGTTTCGTAGAGGAGTAATGTCAAAAGAAAATTAAATAAAAGCAACATGAGAAGCAAAAAGGAATTGGTCCGAAAAGAACAATAAAGGGCAACAGCGACATGAAAATGTTTAAAATATCATCCAGGCTTCTCAAAGTTTTGACCTTGCAAGTGCTGATAATATAACATGGCATCTTCAAAATAGTACTTGATTTTCAAAGAAAATTTGAACTCATAAAATCGCTAGCATAATATCCGCTGCGCATTTTAAGATCTACTCAATAAATCTCGAAAGAACATTAAATGCAGGGTGTACAAATTATTCCTTTCTGTTCAGCTCCATACTGAAAAAATTGCAGTCAATTCACATATTAAGAAATCAGTTTTTTATTACCTCAGTCCAAGTTATTTTCGGTGTTTCTTTTCTTCTATTTTACTTCATCACTACAACTTGACTCGTCTGATTTATTTCATTATACATTCAGCGTTTAACCTCATATCCATCTAAATATTCTGAACTACTCTCTCCTTTCTTTAACTCTATTATTGACATTATTTTTCTGCATTAGACTTGAAGAATAATGGATGAATATATTTATTCACGAATAAACATCCAATGTACTAGTCTAGAATGCACATATTCAAATATACATATTCAAAGTATTAGATCTAGGATTCTGTAGCATATTAAACAGAATGCACCTACAAGTATATAGAAGAGCAGTCTTGGGTTTTGTTCTTCAAGCAAATTTTGTAGACAGAAATTGAGAAAGAAATACACTTTGTTCAAGAGAGCAGAGTTCTCTTATAGCTCACTTGTAAATGTCAGTGCTTGATTTATTTGTGAGCTCACATTCACTTCCAGCAAAGTGAGCTCACAAATAAGTCAGGCACTTGTACTCGCATGAGAATTATATTCTTTCTCAATTGTTGTTTTTTACAGAATTTGCATCATTCTTTCTTCACACTCGAATCTAGCAGAGTGGCTCCCTTGTTAAGTGTAGGCCCCTTAGCTCAGGCTAAGCGATTCTCCCACGATGGCTAGCAAGCACCACGGCTAGTATACAGGGTATAATGAGGGCCGAGCGGCGGCGACGTGCGTAGGAGGAAGAAACCTAAGAGACTAAGGTTGCTCAAATCAAGCTCTCTATCTAGATTTCTAAGTTAGCCTTCAGTTGCCTCCGTTCATCCAAATTTAGCATCTTGCCCCATTTCTTTACGATTTTGGTCAACCATACTCGACCAGCCTGGTACAGGGATGGGCTACTGGGCAGTCTGATCTTGTGTGAATATATTGTGAGCTGGGCCGGGCCGGTCTGGTCCTTGACCACCTCCAGTCTGTGCCCATTCAACAAACTGACCAGCTCATTTTCACACCTCTAATTCTATTTAACGTGTGTGCGTGCATTCTACAATCATGTTTACATGAATACACACATTCTAGGTGAGATACATTTGATGTGCATTCACGAATCATATTAAGCCTTCATTTGGAAAAATTTATAAATCACTTACAAATGGTCAAAACTTATTCAACCACCCATTCCAATGAACCTATAAATGTTATCAACTTATCCACCACTCATTTCTATATATTTATAAAACAAACCGCTTATAAGTTCTTCCCAACTGAGGCCAGTATAATAGATACACAATTCTTCTAAAATCAATGCTAGATAATTATTACGGATACTAGTGTTCAACTTATCATCTTCAACCTTGTCAAAAGTAGCAGACTACAACCACGAAGGAGGTTAAATAGGATCGCAAACTCACACACTGATATTACCGAGAGAAATACATTAAAAAGGTTGATAGCTGGGAGTGATGTATCGACCCCTTACTAAGAGAGTAAGAAGCAAGTAAAGCATGTGATCAAAACTATAGATCCCTTACCCACTTCCCAAGATACCTTTACTTTATGCAAAATAAAGCAAAGTACATATACTTTGCCTATGTGACTTGTTTGTACTATTATTTACTTTACGTTTTGGTATGTAAAATATATTTTGTGTGTTTGGAGTCCAAATTCTTTAAGTAGAGTCCTTTGACAAGAGGACTGAGACTTCTCCCAACTATCTATCCTTTCTTATATTTCTCTTAGTGTTTGAGTTTGTGATCATATATAATCTCCTTAGTGGTTGTAATCTAAGCATAAAAAATAGCACAAACACATCGTATGGGCAAAGTATAAGTGGTATCACACGAGGGACAAAGTATATTTACCATCATATGTGGCATAATATTTGTACTTTGCTTCATTCTACATAAAGTAAAGGTAAATTAGCAATGAGAAACGAATCTATAGTTTTGATCACATGCCTTGCTTGTCTTATTCTTACTCTTTAGATTAATTTCTAACAGTCTCATCCTTCCATGTGAGAATTGAGCCTGGCAAAACACTCATTCTTAGGTATTTCTTAACCTTAGACTTGCCTATTTTTCTACTGATACTTTTACTTGAAACCACAGCCATTCAAGGTGTTTTTGCTTCACTCTTGAACATCTCAATCCCTCTCTCTCAAATGCATTGCTCCACAACTAACTCGAACTAATCCTGACCCATGGTATTTTATGTTGTTTGTCCAAAAATTGAGACAAAAAGATTAAGTCTTAAAGGTTATGCATAGGCAGACAAAAAGTAATTAGGCCGAATAAGGTTCTTAAAGTTTGTTTGGCACAGGGTTTTTCAAGTGAAAAATATTTTTTTTGGAGAAGGTATGGTTGAAAATGATTTGGCAGAAAAATGATTTTGAAAAAACTGTACCAAACAAGCCATTAGTAGATTCACCTTTGCATTTTTTTCTGTCTTTCTCCTGTCTATACTAGACTGCTACACTCAATCCTATATGTCCTTTTACCCATTCGACAATCGTTTCTTTTCTCTCTCACATACATTAGTCTCCAAAAAATATATAGCTACTCTAGTCTCCAAGGTTAAGCTAAACTGATTCTCTATGCAATATGCATCCTCTCAAAAACAATGTGCAATCATTCTGTTCCAGTTGCATAGCAAATTATCATAGTTTCAGTTTATCATTCTTGAAAAAAATAAATGAGTATAGCAAAAAATTTCTTCTCAACTAATATGCTCTAGAAGTTCTTAGTAAAGTCAGGTGGTTCTCTTGTTCATTTGCAGATGTAGAGATATACCCCTGCAATTTGACTTTCTTACGTAAGAACATAGAAAAATATAGCCTTGACAACATGATGAAACGCCCATAATGTTCACAGAAAAACCCAAGTTAAGGTAGCTATTATTGCAATTATGATGGTCAATAAACGAGAAGCATACTCCTATCAAAATCAAAGAAGGGGAGCCTACCATCTCTTATGGTGGTGGGTCCATCAGCAAAAAGTGCAACTACAGCAAGAGTCATGGCAACATCTGGCATTTTGTTCATGTTGATATCAATGGCACTCAAGTGTTTCCTCCCAGACGAATCACGAGGTGGCCCTTTGAGAGTGACACTGTTCTCTGTCCAGGTAACCTTGGCACCCATCTTTTCAAGCACCTCAGCAAATTTAACATCACCCTTCACACGAGAGTGCAATGAAAATAAGGTAAGACTATCAGTTTTGGAATTACATATGAAAAACAGCAACACCCCCTCCCCCCAATGAACTCCTTCCGTATTGCGGCGAACATGGTCATTTTCATCAGGCAGTAATGCTTCCAGAATATCGAACATTTGGATCACATGATAAGAGCAGACGGCATAAGATTAAGTAAAATGGTGTAGTTAATACCTGTAAGCTGCTTGTCCCACAACCTTCAACACTAATGGTTCCACCAGTAACAGCTGCACCAGCTAAGAAGTAACTAGCACTTGAGGCATCACCCTCAACATAAGCATTTCCAGGAGACCTAATGAAAAAATTTATTCTTAAAACTTCCCATTGAATTAAGTTATAAAATCTGTTCAAACCTAGGGTAGTGGGACTTACTTGTACTTTTGACCTCCTCTTATCAAGAATCTGTCCCAGCTGTCGCTATGCTCTACACTGACGCCAAATCTTTCCATCAACTTAAGAGTCATCTCTACATATGGAACAGAAATTAGCTTGTCAATGATTTCAATCTCCACGTCTCCTAGAGCAAGGGGCGCTGCTATCAGCAAAGCAGTTAGGTATTGGCTGCTAATGGATCCAGAGAGCTTCACCTGCCAGAAGAAAGACATAAAAAGTGATCATAAAGGTATATTCTAGTCAAATAGTATAAAGAGCGTTTATGTAGAAGACAATTCTGCATCACATATGGAAGAGAAACTCAATACAGAGCCAGGGTCACACTAAAATGTATAGGATAACACGGAGATTAAAAACTTAAATTCTATAGGTACTTATCCACGTGCATTAATTTAAAAACTACAACAAAAAGAGTGGAAAAGGATACTTATTGTAGACAACAAAGATATTGTGGACAACACACATGCTACAATGGCCAGACACAAGTCTAACAACAAACTAAACTGAATTCTCAATTAAATTTGAAGTCAACTACATGAATCTTTTTCACCCACTTCATTCTATTCATTGCTACTACAACAGGAAGTTCAAATGCAACTAATCTTTGGCAACTATTACATGTCACGCAAGCCTTGGCTACTTTCCATTTTGTAACATGTTCTCCTAAGATTGCATCACTTTTATGAATAGAAGCCTTTTTAGGTCTATACAAGATATGTCACAACAGCCAAAGTCATCCTTATTCAACTTGAACACAAAAACAATAATTTTAGGTGAAGAAAAGCCTTGAACTCCTAGTACTAGTAGTAAGGTCTTGATCTTGGATCTATTTTGTGAATATGATAGTGTTATGGCCCACATCTTCACAAGTTTAAACCATCATTGCTTTGCCTTTTGCATGTTGTAAATATATACATTGATCACACCCCCTGGTTATGTGAGAAAGTTATCTTAAATGAATGGAAGGCACACCTTTCCTCCTGGAAGGCCACCCTTTCCAACTACACGAACAGGGGGGCAATTTGTTCCCAGAAAACAATCAACCTCTGCGCCAAGCTGCTTAAGACCGGTGACCAAATCACCAATTGGTCGCTCTCTCATGCGCGGAACCCCATCAAGTACATAGCTGAAAGTAAGATGTTTATCAAAAGGTGACAGGTAAAAGGAAAGGAAAAAAAACTAGTATCCAATTAAGAAGCATCAAAAGTTAATAAGAGAAATTATATAATTAACTCCTAGATTATTTTTGCAGAATGTACTCAAAGATAGTGGTTAATTAGATGGCCACATGCTTACATTACGTGGGATGTTAATGACAATCCAAATTAGGAATCAGTTTTGTCGGTTGAACCAGACCTCATTTAACCACTTCATCCAAAAGCTTAAACTATTAGATAGTTGACATAATTTTATTTAAATTTTATCTTCAGAGGGCATGCAGGAGGGATTTATTTTTTGTTTTATCATGGGTGACAACTGGACTTTTTCATAATTGGGTGAAAATGACACTTGAACTCAAGATTTTGAGCGGTCTAATATAATGTTGAACCACCTTGTCTAGAAACTTAAGCTGTTAGAGAGGAGGCAAATTTATTTACTAACATTTTGGCTTCACCATGTCCGAATTGGCAAATATTTAACATGCAAATGTTAACCGGCAGATATAATCATATGAATTTCATTGAATTACGGTAAATTTCACATCACAAGGATCGAGAAATGAGTTGAAGAGAACAATACTTATCAAAAAGTGCAAGTTCTATACATGCAAGAGAAAGAAAGACACTCTTAGACAAACCTCGTATTTCCACCAGCAGCAGTAACTGCAGCAGTCAATGGGCGCATTGCTGTTCCTGCATTTCCCAGGAAAAGCTGAACTTCATCACTAGGTACTTTACCAACTGGAAATATACCACCACAACCTTCCACAATTGCTCGCTGGATTGTTTTGTCTACTTCCACATTTAGCCCAAGTGTTTTCAAGGCTTCGAGCATGTAATGAATATCATCACTGTTCAACAAGTTGTCGACAACAGTTGTTCCCTTAAAAACAAGTGGATGACATGTGATAAGAAGTCAAGAAACTTTCTCAATGGAAATGTAAAGGTTCAAACCTCCCCAATACATTCATAATATCCAATCATGAAGATATATTCAAATTACAACATGCAAAAAGTAGACAGAAAGGAGAAGCAGCTAAAAAAGAGCACATTGGAAAAGTCTAAAATCTTTTCAAAAGACAAGCGAGAAGAAGATGATGACAATGACATAAGAACATACAAACTTATATCCAATTTCCAAACTTTTTGACATTTTATCCTTCTAGCACACAATAGAAATTGTTTTTTAGTGGTAGTCCTGAATGAAATTTAAAGGGAATGAAGGAAGATGTCAACCTTTGAGCATTAACATAACTTCGACAAATCTATATGAACTCGAAAGAAAAATTTTAGGTTATAAATGCTAGGCACTCGCACCATTATTCCTTAAACCATGAATTACTTCCGTAAGGGATCTAGTGCATCATACCTACCAAATTACAAAATTTCTTACAGCACATTAAGGAATATAATTTCATCAACTATTCTAACTTGTCAATCTAATTATGTTAATAACCAAAAATCCAATAGTTTCCTAGTAGTGTCTAGCAAATGACAAAGATTACCTAAATTCTAATTTTTCACGCATTCACTTGACATTACAAAAGATCCTGCTTTGATTATCCAACAATTTATTATTTATTATCTTTTTCCTACACTAATTGCAGTCTTGGACTACAAATTCACACGCCACCATATTTGCGCACTTAATGCTCAATCACATCTCCCACTAATGTGAAATAAAGTTACAGGCAAAACCAGCTTTAATAATCACCATATAGCCTCATATATAACACTCAAATTAAAAGATCATATCTTCACATATACATATAATATTACCTCAGAGAGGGCAGCGAGGAGGAGAATGCGGTTAGAGAGAGATTTTGATCCCGGCAACTTGACGGTACCGGAAATGTCTTTGATGGGCTGCAGCACTATCTCCGGCGCCGTAGACGGCTTCTCGGCGGTGGCCACCGAAGCCATAACCTTTATTGACCCTTTTTTTTTAACTGCAAAACTTGAATCTTTACTCGAAACCCTCAAACTATTTGATGAACTTTTAACATTTTTTGAGCCAAAAAACACAGAATATGCCAGCAAGCAAGAAGATTTAGGATTTAGATCATTAGGGCTGAGGAATTTCGGTGTCGGGAGTTTGTGCGCCAAGTTGCTAGCTTGCGCCATTTCTCGAGGAAATTAAGAATTTTTGAGTGGTTTTGTGAAGGAAAAAAGGTGGCTTCTGGGATTGGGATTTCAGGTTTTCAAATTGCAAATTTCCTTGGTGTGTTAGGTGAGAGGGTGTTGGGGTTGGCAGGAGAGTACGCACGTTTAGTAAATTGTTGGCGAGGAGTATAGTCCAAGTGAGTGTGACTGGGCTTACCCTCACCAACCCCTCTTGTCTGTTTCCTTTT
>CAIGRB010124758.1:13136-25031 GCA_903798255.1 Fraxinus quadrangulata | reverse complement strand
TGTGAGAATATTTTGTGTCTCAATTTCTAGCTTGAATCCCTGCAACATTTCAAGAGTTTCATACTTGAACTTCATCAAGTAGACATAAACATTTTTGAAATATTTATCAGTAAATGTAATAAAAAAAGAGAAACATCATCTAGCATTAATTGACATAGATCCATATACATCACGATGAATTAGGCCTAATAATTGTGCGGGTCTTTCTCATTTTCAAGTAAAAGGTAATTTAGTCAATCTTATCTAACTGTATGATTCATATTTGTCAAATAATTCAAAATCAGTTGACCTCAAATATCTATCTCTATGTAATTTGGAATTGCGTTTTCATTTATGTGATTAAGAGTGTAATGCCATATATAGATAATATTTAGATTATCACTTTTATGCCCTTTAATTTCTATATTCTTTATAGAATACTTAGTATCTAGAATATAAATGTCATTTTACCATAATTACAAAATATCTTATCAAGATAAAATGAAGAATAGTTGTCCTTAACGTTAACAATTTATGTCCAAACATGAAATTAAACTAATGTTTACTATAATACTAAGAACAAACGACATTTCTCTAATTCTAATACTAATCCTAAAGGCTTTGGCAAGAAATATGCTCCCACAGGCAATGTAGCAACATTTGCTCATTTTCAATATACAAGTCAACTTCTCCCTTTTGCACTGTTCTATTTTTATTTAATTTCTACATACTTATACAAACATGAAATCCATACCTAGTATCTAATATCCAAGAAGTTAATGAAATAGACATAAACCTTGCAGCTTTTCTTCCAATGAGCTTTCATTCGACAATAATATCAAGGGTCATAAGACTTGATAATGTCCTTATTTGCTTTGATTGTCTTAGCCATCTTAGATGCTTTCTCAAAGCCTCATTTAGACTTTCTTTTAATGCCCTTAGAGGAATCAATGACTAAGACTTACTCACTACTAGCTTTAATGTTGAGTTTTATAGTTTTAAGCATTTCATCAAGTCAGGAAGTGTGCATTCGAGTTTATTTATATCAAAATTAATAATTAGTTAGAAATATTTCTCTAACAAAGATTGCAGAACCAAGTTTATACTTTGTTCATGGTCCGTGACTAAACTCAGTTGAGAGAACTTCTCAATAAAGTCAATATTTTTAGTACATGAGCTTTGACTAATGATCTTTTAGCCATTGTGCGTCAGTTGTTGCTAGAAAATCTCGTCTTTCCACACATGATTGTTCTTCATTCAACTTCTTAAAATGAAAAATCATTGTGTTAGCATTTATAACATCATATTGCTCTTGTAACTTAGATGACATAGCTGTAAACTTCACACATGTTGCAATATTATCACCATCACTGTGTTTATTGTAGCAATCACCACTTCCTTAATCGAATCATCAACAAATGTCTCTGGAAAAGACTACTCAAAGACATAATCAATTTTCTCATGCATGAGAATTGTTCTCATATTGCAATACCAATCAAGAAAATGTGGCTATGTTATTGGCATCTAGTATGCCTCTCAAATACATATNACATAATCAATTTTCTCATGCATGAGAATTGTTCTCATATTGCAATACCAATCAAGAAAATGTGGCTATGTTATTGGCATCTAGTATGCCTCTCAAATACATATGGTTACTCATGATTAAAAAAAGTAAATGACGAAAAATAAAGAATTAATATGCATTAAAATACATTACATAATTTAATATGGATTTTAAATAAATTAAATATGCTTTCACCGTTTAAATAAATTTATGACCCTTATACATAAATTAATGGAATCCATACTTGATTTTTAGTGAATTGGGATCTCATTTGTTATATTGAGACCTTAAGTGTACTCAACAAACCTTAATAAAATATTTGAGTATATACAATTATCAATTGTATCTCCATACAACTCTCAAATCATTAAACTGACAGCTATTTGTCTTCACAAATCTTATGTGTTAGCTAAATATGTCTTTAAAATTTATTTCCATGAGTGTACTCAACAAAAGATAAATTTTAGTTAAGTCGAACTATCATTCAGAAATATTTAATATTTCATAGTGTCAAACATATCCCTAATAGACAAATCTTGAGTGTACTCAATAAGATGAGATCGATTTAGAACTCTTGTTTTTCACTATAATTACAACGGACTCGTATGTTCAAAATAAATAAGAGCTCGTATGCCTATAAAATGAAAAAATAAAATTAATCATTCAACACATCAATATGGCCGAGTCCATAATCATCCACTAAATAAATATTTATCATATAAATGTATTCATATATAATACCCAATATTATATAATACCCAGTAGGCGACGACACCCTATTGTCAATAGAAGTGCAAAAAAGGCCGATGCACAGCGCATTGGCGTCTAATGCCACTACGCAGTAGCGCGCGTCGACTACTAGATATAAGAAAAATATGAACAATCAACTTTCGATTGTTCCAAGATGCAAAACAGTTTCTAACAAGCACAAATTTACTTAATTATGCACATCGGTAAATAAAATAATTTCAATTTCCACCATGAATCTTCTTTGTGTTTATATAGAAATTGTGATAAGAATAACTCATTTGTTGATTTTGGAATACGAAAAATCAAGATCTATAATCCACATTTGTTCAATTGTTCTGCCTCCAATGAAAATCCACATAGAGAACAAGAATGAGAGAATTATGGTTTCTATTTTTTTGTGCTAACAAGATAATAATTATGTTGTATTATATCTTAAACCCTAATAGCTTATTAATAAAAGTCTAGTGGGCTTGGCCCGTCACTTAAATTTAACCTGGTGTAATAATTAATTAATTAATTAATTATGGTCCATTAATTAATTAATCTTATTAATTAATTTGGCCCATTAATAAGTAATACAATTAATTAATTGTTCCACACTTATCAATTGATTAATTAGTATATTTCATTTTTCTAGTTCTCATTTTGTGTGTAACCTATTAGGTTCTCGTTTACAATGCCTATAGAAGTGAATTATTATTTTGATCTAATCAAAATAAGATAAATTAATATACCATTTATCAGTAATTTACTTAAATTAATTAATTTACATTCGTCATTCCAAATTGACATCTAACAGTTTGTTTTGGTTGTATGACGCACTTCACCAGTGGGATCTTACAAGATCAACACTGATGGATGCGTCAAAGAGGGATTTGCGAGTGGCGGAGGCATCATTAGGGATCACACAGGACACTGCATCAGGGCTTTCTCAACATCGTATGGCCCATGTCTGATTTTCCCCATATTTGGTTTTTCTATGACTCTTCCTCCTCTACCACCACCTATTATAGTTGTTTGGCGCACTCCACCAGTGGGATCTTAGAAGATCAACACTGATGGATGCGTCAAGACGGATTCACGAGTGATAACTACCTTACAGGAAAAGGGGTGATGGAAAGGTAGCCAAAACGACGGATTCTCCTGCTACAATATAATATCTTGCTCGAAGGACGGATCTAATACTAGACTAAAAAAGATTTAAGTAGAGCTAATATGTAAAAAAGAAAATTACAAAACTTTTTTTTTTCCTTGTATAAAGAATAAAGGCTACTGGGCTGAAGCATAGCCCAACCCCATCTAAATTCGCCCCCTAGCTTGTTCCTTATATAGGAGCAGCTTTGACTAAATATTTTATGGACTGTAAACAACACATTTTATTCAATTTTGATGATCTCTCCAAGAAAAGCCCAAGATTAATGCCAAATGTCGTTTCTATTACAAAGATTGTCTGAACGTGAATCTTATCTAGGGAATGTTTTTAATTTACGTTCACAGCTTTTGAAAAGAGCCACTAACAGATCTCACAATGATAAATTATTTTAGACCACATTTGTACTTGGGAATTGGGACCCTACAAGATACGGCATAAGCCCCAATACAAATTCTGTCGGCGTAATAATGATGTACAAAAAGGAAACTTACTTAGACCTTGTTTGGATTCTATTTTTTCAAAATATATTTTTTGAAAACTCATTTTCAATCACGTCTTTTTCCATAAAATAATATTACACGTAAAATAAAAAATTTTCCATATCCTTTAATAATACATTCTCCAAAAATTTACTATTTTAGAATAAATTTTCTACCAAAATCACATTAAAATAGAGCCCAAATAGAGGCTTAGTAAATTTACTGTGTTGCATTCACAAAATTTAATAATTACGTTATGAAACATGTTTTAATATAGCAACGGCACGAATGTGTCTCATTTTTCTTTCTTTTTCTTTTTTAAATACTTTATTCAATGACAGTTAGTATATTTTCATTTTTATATAGTACTTTATTCATGGACTGGGCTATTGTTGTCGTAAGGAAATTCAATTTAAATGAATAAAGATGTGGGCCATAAACTCTTTGTCGAGTGGGCTTGTCTTTGAGCCTACAATATCATGGAGGATATGAATTGGGCTTTTGAGCTTTCACATTAATTTTAGTTGGCAAACAATGCACATCTACAAAGGTTCCAAAATACATTTTCAAAAATAAGAAACTTGTGGAAAAAGTTTCAAAAATCAGGTTATAACAATTTCGTGACTTATTTATTAATTAAATAGGTCAAGATCACAAAAACTCACAATTTATTGTCGCGGTCACATATTAGTCACAAATAGTACAAGATCACAATCATAAAGACAAACTGTGAGTCACAATTACAAATTTAATCAAAATCACACATTTTTTAAGTCACCTATTTTTAGGTCACAAATTTCTTATTTTACAGGTCACAATTATCCAAATAATTGGTTACAAACGCTCTTCGTTTTACTCTACTACTTCACCACCACAAACATTACTCAAATATTGTCGCCATCTCACCACCATTGGACCATCACTACACCAACCACCACCATCACCTCCACCTCATCTACACCTCAACCGCCTCTCAAACAAAACCACCCCACCATCGCACCAACAAAAAACCACCATCATCACCTTCATGTCCACCACCACTCAAATGATGATGTCACATTATCTCCATCGTCATCACCACCTCTATCTCTAAAATATCAAACTATGATTTATCGAAATTTTGATAGCATCTCATCTGTAGTATGGACTAAATGAACCAAAAATATAATACAATATCTCAACTGCGCATATACAAAAAAAATTGTGGCCCATTTTTCCCTCAACATACTCATGACAATAAAGTGAATAATAGCAAATCAAACTTATAACATGCAAAGAGCCTATCATGTATCATATCAGATCACATATGTTATAGATAATAAAATGAAAATGTAGATAGCATGACTTATGTACTAGTTGTAATGAAAATAGTATCATGATATACTAGTAGTGACGTGGCATGCATACTTTGCAACCATAATATAATGCATATGCTAACAATAATAATTTAATAATACTAGGATACTAGTATCATAATAGTCCTCCAAATCCAAGTATGAATTTTTATATAATGTGTGGACTTTTAGTTAGGAGCGAGGCTCTAAATATAAGTAGTTGTGATGAAGTTAATGTAGAGGTCAGGCTCTGAATATAAGTAATTATGATAAAGCCGATGCAGATGTAAGGCTCTGAATATATAAGCAACTGTGATGAAACTGATTCATAGTTGAGGCTCCGAATATATAATAAACTATGATTAAGTTGATGTAGAGGTGAGGCTTTAAATATATAAGCAGTTGTGATAAAACGGGTGCAAAGGTTAGACTCTTAATATATAGCACCTATGATGAAGCTAATGCAGAGAAGAGATTCTGAATATAAGAAGTGATAAAAACTTCTCCAGTCGAAACGATAAAAACTTCTTTGCATGGTGGATGGTGAGTCAATGCAAGGGATAATAATGTTGGCCTAGTAGGTTTCAAGATGAGCTCCGTTGGGATACTTCACACCTCTCTTTTCGAAGCGACAAATGACATCCTTGCATAATGGATGATTCCTTCGCACCAAAGGCTTCCTACATGGTGGATGGTACATCCATGCATGGGATAATGAGGTCGGCCTCAAAGGATTCAAGGTTGGCTCTCATTAGGATATTTCACACCCCTCTTACTGAAACGACAAATAAAATCATTGCATGGTGCATGGTTTATCCACGCCAACGGGCTTTTTGCATGGTAAATGGTGTATCCATGTAGGGGGACATCTATGGCAAAAGAGATTGAGTAGACGGCTTATATTGCATTGGAGGTGAATGATTTGCCTCGCCTGGAGAAATAGTAAAGCGGAAAAACACATCCCTCGAAGCTAAGAAATATGTATATGGCGAGGTAGGGAACAAGCATTATACAAAATGAGAAATAAACATCTTGTTGGTATGTCATTTTGAACTATTGAAGACTTATAAGCTGACCTTAGAAAGATGAGTCTTCTAGCTATGCTCGATAATAGTGAGACTACACATTAGTGGTTCGTCTTAAACTATCGAACACTTATAAGCTGGTCTCAAAAGGATGATGTCTTATAGCTGTGTTTGACGATAGTGAGAATAACGAGCTCGATGCATAAGTATAACCATCTCGCTTGGCGTGGTATCTCGCGTAGCAATGAATAAATATCTTGTATGGCGAGGCATCTCAAGAAGCGAGTAATAAACATCTCGCGGGGCCATGAATAAAATTAGGCATCTTGTAGAGCAAGAAATAAACACAAGTTGATGGTTCATCTTGAACTGCTGGAGACTTATAAGGTGGCCTCGAATGAATGAGGTCTTACAGTTCTGATCAATGATAGTGAGGATCACGAGTTAGAGGCATAAGTATAATCATCTTGTGTGGCAAGCATCACACGAAGAGAGGAATAAACATCAATCTGGTGGCTCATCTCATACAAAAGAAAAACAAAAAAATCCAATCCAATTTCTTTTAATCGAATAGTTAACATGTTGGTTAAACGAGAATTAATTCTAACTCTCACATAAGGGAAAACAAATATCGAAGACTTATAAGCTAGCATTGAAAGGACAATATCTTATAGTTATGCTTGACGATAGTGAGAGTCACGAGCTAGAGGTATAACCATTTCGCCTATTAAGGCATCTCATAAAGTGATAAATAAACATTTAGCTAGTGGTTCATCTCAAACTATCTGAGATTTATAAAATGGCATCAAAAGGAGAAGCGTACTAGACGATAGTGAGGGATGAAAAATAAGCACCTCATAAAGCCAAACAATCTGAATATAGCTAGGCGGAGAATAAAAAATTTGCGAGGTGAGAAATAAATATCTTACAAAATCAAGAATCTACATATGGCTAGGCAGGAAATAAACATTATTTGAAGCGACGAGTAAAGATCTTACAGGGCTAGGGAATCCATCGACAAGACAGGAAATATACATCTCGCGAGGCGAGAAATAAATGTCTCATAAAACCTAGAAATTTGCATATGGCGGGATGTTGAATAAACATCCCGCGAGGCAAAGAATAAACATCTTACAAAGCTAGAAAATTCATCTGGTGAGGCGAGAAATATACATTCGGCGAAGCGACGAATAAACATCTTGTAAAGTCAAGAAATCTATATATGGCTAGACAAGGAATAAACATCCCACTCGGCGAAATTGCAAGGCCACGAAATCCATAAATGAGCTAGGAATAAACATCCTATGAGGCGAGAAATAAACATCTCGCAAAGTTAAGGAATTTACATATTGCCAGGTAGAAAATAAACATCATGCGAAGCGATGAATACATATCTTGTAAGGCCAACAATAAGCATCTCGTAAAATCAAGGAATTAGGACTCCAAGATTCCGTCCCTTCATTTTTGAAGGAATAAGGACTTATAGGCTCGTCTTCAATAATAAGCCATGACCTAGGTCTCGCTTTGAATAATTGGGATGATCAATGGAACCTTTGAACAAGAGAAATCCAAGCTAAGTATTTTCTTGAACACTTGGTGTGCCTAGTCGTGCTTTTAAATTTTCTACCCAACTTGTAGTCTGTAGCCTCAAGAAATCAATAGAGAAGGTAATTAAAGAACAATGTGCACATTTTCCTTAAATTTCTTATATGGTGTCAACTCTGTACAAAGTTTAATCTCCAATAATTGTATCTAACTAAAGAAACAATAGCTCTTCTTTGTATCTAATCTATTGGTGATGACATACCACTGTCAATAGTGTGTTGTTCAATTATCTTACGTGGGCTGCTACATTGGCCTTCATTGGTTGAGCTTGAGAAAAGCGTAAATGAGAAATGCCCAAAAGCCAAACATAGATAAATAAAGCAATTAGAGGCCTAAGTGCTAAAGAGATGCAACAAAGCTTGTAAAAGTAGTCGACCAAATGGGAAGCCCTTTGGGTAAATAGAATACAAAAAAGTAAAATAACCTGCCCAAATCCATCGAAAGCCCAACCACCAACTCTATTAGCTTCATATTAGTGCTCTATGTAGGGCTGGACACAGTTAGGAATGGAACTAGAATTTTTGGGTATTTAGTAAATGGAATCGTCCAGTTTAAATTTAATTATGAAACGAATCGGTTTGATTTTGTAGAATAATTGCATTTTTTTAATATTTATTACAACATTACATTAATTCAACTAATGATATATTCAATATTAGCTCTTACAACAATATCATATTAACTCTTACAAAATAACATAGTCCAATATAAGAATATACAAATAAAAAGTTGTCGAATATGATCCATTCACTAATATATATATTTATATATATAAATTATCTTGATCAAAGTGGAGGAAATTCAATGAATAGGGCAAAAAGAGGCTAAGATGAAGAGAAGTGTAGCCACTCAACATCTATTATCTTAAAAATGACAAAATGATTGAGAAAAAAATTAAATCACTCAATTTTGATAGTTGGAAATATGAATTACAAAGTTTGGCTTGAGCTGAAAATAGGAAAATGATATTTTTGGACTCAATTAATTAGTTTACAAATGAAACAAGAAAATAATATTTTGTAGTCTTAATTAATTAGTTGATAAATATATTTGGGAAAAAAATAAAATAATTTTGCTTATTTAATATAAAAAATTCAAAAAATTACGGATATTTGGTTCTTTAATTATTGGCCTGGAATTGAAAATCGATCAAAACTCATCAATTCTTAATTCTGATACCCGTTCGGGTGTTTAACTTAAGAAAAATTGAATTGAATCGCTCAATTTGATTCCGGTTCGATTGATTTGAGAGTTTTATCCAAACTCAGTTCCATGTGAATCAACCAAGCAATTTAAAAAACTCATTGCAGTCAATCTGTCTTTTCTTTCAACCAAAATCTTACATAGCTATTGGGGCAATAGGACAAAGACCAATGGTACGGAAACTGAACATAGAGCACAGTGTAAGTATGCTTTTTAGAACTGAAAGAACAAATTCCTAAGTGTAAATTCGGAGTTGAGGAAAATGGGACCTACATTCGTCTCTTCAGTGGTCGCCAAAGGCTTTAAAAGCTTGGTTGTCTCAATAATGACCTTGACAATAAAAATTGACCAAGGCTTTTTATGAAGCTGGTAGAGCACAAATTAAGAGTTCTCGAATCACTGGATATACCTGTGTACTCCAGTGATGTTAAATAGAAATGGCCCGTTTCAAACCATGCATGGTCTGTGTAGCGCTGATGAAGCAAAGTGATAAGGGTATTTTATACACTTATTCGGGTTATAAAATAGTGATATTTGATAGTTCTTCTAACAAAATATATCCTAAATTGTTGTATTTTATGTTATATAGGTAAATATCAATGGTTGAATAAGGAATCGAAAGAAAGAAGCGAAAATTGGTGAAAAATGGCAAAATTCAAAGTTCGATAACCAAATTGTAAAGAATCAATGGTTGATTTGGACACAAGAAGATACTTTGAATATTTTTAGGAGACAATTGGATGGAATTAGAATTCAAAATATGATTAAAATATTGTCAAAATCAATTTCCAATCACACAAATTATATTCCACATTTCTAGCCAAATATTGAGACCCATTTTCGGCACAACAAACGTTCGAATTGGAAACATTCTATTTCTATCAAGGTTGTAGCCCTTTGATCTAGCTTTCCAAATTAATTGGGAGACCTCTCATAAATGCATATTATACTCTAATATTTATTAATTATTATCATCAAAGGATAATTGAAGGGGACTTGCAAGAATTCAATTAAGTGAAAATTCAAACTTGATTTTTGGGAAAAGAAGAGAATGCGCAAGTGGAGATTCATCAAGAAACTATTAAAGAGATTCAAGATTTCAAGATTCATCTTCATCTTCTCAATTAATAAAAAATTTGGGTTATATATTTTCACTTAAAATATGATTTCTCGTAATTTCGATATGTCAGGTTAGTTTTATATATTGTTAGGATGAGATGAACCCTTCTTTTGAAATTTTTAATATTAATTAATTATTTTGACGACTAGTATGTTTATTTTCTTGGATGTTTATTATTGTTTTCACCGACTTTTAAATTAATTAGCTACTAATTGAGATAATTTATTGGAGTCTATTATTATCGAGAGAGATAATAGATTTTTAGCTAAAAAAAAAATTGTAAAGTCCGATAGGGGATAGAGATATACCTCTATACTTTACATGATTTTTATAGATATTCTAAATCGTTTAATACATTTATCATGTTTGCATATTTCATCGAGAGATAAGAAGGTCACATGAGGGGAATATATTTGATAACTATCGAGAGATGTTTTTAATTAAATTAGGAACACTGACCAACAAGATTGATTACCAATTGTCACTTTTATTCGTTGTGCTAAAAATGGATTAATAAGGGAGATTAGACATCTTAGCAATACTTTCACATATTTGAATTCAAACCAGTTAAATTGCTTTCTACTTTAATCGATAATTTAGATGTTAGTATAGAAAACTCAAAATCTATTTGCTATTCAATTAAGGTTACTATTAATTTGAACTTAGTTGAATATTTAGTCCCCGTGGGTTCGACACTCTACATACTACTATATTACTTGTTTACGATGTCGTTTACTTGAGGGAAATCAAGGATCACGAATGATCATAAGGTTGCTTTCCAGTTACTCCTTTGTGCACTAAACGGATGTGTAGTAAGAGATGAGGTACAAAGAATTAATCATTTATGTGGTAATCAAAATTTGAAGGTTCCTTGAAAATGATTTCTTTTTGTTCACGAGGCTTGATCTTCTTCTACTAGTGCAACTTGATTTTTGTGTTTGAAGACAAAGGCAGAAAATATGTTGTATGAAGAGTAAATGAATCATCATGGCCTTTGTGTGCTACCAAAACTGAGATAAACATTGGAAAAAATCATTTATAGCAGCAAAATATTGTCTTCTTTTTAGATTTTTCTCTTCTTTGTTTGGTTGTTGACTTTACTATTTCTCGATAAAAGAAGCTACTCGAAAAAATTATCCTTTTTAGTGACCTTTCGAATATGGTTATAACATGATCGATGTACTAATTTCTCACCGACGATGTTAATTTATTGATCTCAAATTTGACGGATACGTGGCAAACAGAATTTCTGACCACCTCTTATCCATGTAGCATCACTTGTGCTCTTGAATACTTCGTTCGGAGACAAAGGTCACCGATAAAAAAAAAGTCTGACGATCATTTTCACTTCGATGGTCAAGTCAACTTGTGCCACATAATTGCTAGCATATCATGACATTATTTTCATTACAACGAGTACATATGTCACGTTATTTGCATTTTCATTTTATTATCGAGAAGATATGATCTTCTATGATATATTCTGGATCTCTGCATGTTACATCTTGGAGAAATTTGATTTGTCACTATTCATTTTATCGTCATGAGTATTAGGCGGTGTTTTAAAATGTGTAATGCGTGGAGATCAAGTTATGGGCTAGGCGAGCTTATGCAAGATATATGCGTAAAAAGACATTTTCTTATTTTAATTTTTAATCAATCAAAAAATTATTTAATAAT
>CAIGRB010124732.1:159306-187212 GCA_903798255.1 Fraxinus quadrangulata | reverse complement strand
AATTGTGAGAGCAAGTCTCTCTTTTTTTGGGGGGGAGCAGATCAGTGAAAGAATGAAACAAAGCAAATGATTTTTCTAGAATGGCTATTCCTCACAATTGCTCCGTATCATACAACGGAACCGTGGCAATTAGGATCTCAAGACGCGGCAATAACTATAATGCAAAGAATAATAGACTTGCTAAGTGACAATACATTGTGCTCGTGTTTAAAAATACAACAGCCATTGGTGTTTTTCATTCTTTTTTACGGAGCTATTTTACGCGTGCCAATCTAAAGTGATAGTCGTAATTTAAGTTTTCTAACACAAACCACTACCTTGCAGCCCAGAACTTGTATCATATAGGAGTCGATAAGTAACGAAGCTGGCTTAAAAAGAAAAGGAAAAAAAAGGGGGGGGAATACTAAGATTGATGCATGCGAGCATGCTTGAATAAGCTTAAAATCAAGTCAATTCCTTATTAGTAAATTCTCAGTCCCAAAAGAACGATCAAGACTAAAAGAAGACGTATTGAAGGCTTTAATATGCTTGAAGGACTGAAAATGTGCAAAATTACGTATTTAAGAATAAGTTGACAGTATAGTGGTCAGAGTTGCAGCAGATCCAATGATATAATATTGTAAGTTTTTAAATTAATTTGTTGACGTCGCTACTTAATTTTTATATTTATTTATTTGGAAAAAAATTGTACACGAAATATTTTATTCGTATACAATTTTAACTCCACCTATGTTAATTGTAGCCATCCTAAACCCTAAAAAAGGAGCAGAGTTGTAATTTTTTTATAATTAGTATAAATTGCAAAAAAATTATATTATTAAAAAGAATTTAGAATTTCATGAATTTACAAAAAGATAAAAATAAAAAAGAGCCGGCTCGGGAGCCTAAAGCTCTAGCCAAGCCTCGGTTTTTCATAACGGCTTGCCTCAGCTCGTTGACATAGCTACTTGCTCCATTCAAACCGGAGTACAAATAGTGAAAACCCTCTCTTGCCCCAAAATTGTACCTCATAAACACAATGATTTTGAGTCAATAAACAAGGCCATAGGCATAAATCAGAAAATTCAGCATAAAAAATTCACCATTTAAGTAATGCAGAACGAACAATACAACCCTCATTTCATTATCCATATAATGCCCCAATAATATCTACACATATGTAAGCAGACCAAATAATCAAACCCGAATAAAGGAAAAATAAAAATGAAAAAGTTACCTTCTTCGAAGCGATTCTCTACTAGGCATCTTGGTACAGATCATAGAACCTCGTCACGTAAATGAAGGATTCGCTTTCCGAACCTACATAATTGCCTCATACAAATTCATCAACTCATATAAAATAAAATACAAAAAATCCAGTTTTTTCATGTACATTTTTTTCAGAAAAAAATAAAAAATGATTAAACTAAAATGCATATAGAGAGGAAGTGCGTGTAAGTACAATGAGTGACTGAACAAGAGGGACCATCTCAACAATATCGTTGAAGAGAACGCGGTCGACGTCGGTACCGGCTGCGGCGGAGGCGGAGGCGGAGGCGGTTGAAAGAGAAGAAAGAGTGCGGCCGAGAGGCGAGCGGTCGTCGGCGCTGGATAACGATGAGTTTGGGTCCGACCCAAAACCTCCATTTTCCTGTAAATATGCCAAATGTTGTTGGGGTTCATACATTGTCCTCGATTTTTTGGATTTTTAAATAATTCGGAAAATAGAGTGAAGGCAGAAGATAGTTAATATTTTGCTTTCGAATTGGACGTGTTACTTTTGTGGAATCCCTTGCTTATTTTATAAGGTGATACTCTTTCAAAATGAACAAATTATTTCTGTTTAATTTTAAATCATAAAATGTTGTTTTTTGGCGTAAAAGAATTATTTATTTATCTATTAACTAGTAAGACGCATTGCACACGTCATAATATAGTTAGCTATATAATAATGTAAATATAAAAAAAAAAAAATTATCTTAAGTATTAGTTACATTAAATTTAAAATATTTGAAATGATAATAGGTGATAAAAATAATATTAAGAGATTTTATTCAAAACTTATTTTCTAGATTTTGCGTTTGAAAATCTCTCTGTTCTTTTTAAAAAAGACAGAGTATAGATGATTAGGTGTTGATGCCCTACTAAAAAGATAACGAAGTTCAACCTAGTCCTCCTTTTTTATCTATTGAGGTAAGGTGTTATGTTTTCTTCATCTTGTACTCATAGAATCTCCAATTAAATGTATCAGTTGCACCAGTATTTAATTTATTTATCAAAACCCTATAAAAGACGTATATAGTCAAAACCAATTAATTAATGATAATACAATGCAGAATTTAGGACAAATCAAGGGTCTCTAACATTATTAAAACCACGACACAACAAAAACTTCCATCATAGAGGCAAAAAGAATGAAACGATCACCTAACTTCATAAACTCCGTCGAATATCTTTTTAGCATGTGTAAAGTCTTGCTTGTGTGGAGGAAGTGGAATACAGAGCATGGGTGATTGTGTGGGAAAATGAATTTTTGTGAGAGAGAGAGAAGAAAAAGAAATCGAAATTATGGTTGCGTGTGAAAATGAACATAAACAATCACGACTTTTACATATCATAATTCATGTAAAATTATTTTTGATATTTAAAATTTATCGATCATATATTTATTTTAGTTTCATTTCAATATTTCAAAGAAAAATTGAAAAACATAATTTTATATTTAATAATTTATGCAGGATAATTTTTGTTCTTTAAACTTTATCAATCACATATTTATCATGATCGTCATTTAAACTCTTAAATAAATTTTAAATAGTTGAAAATGAATATTTGTATTGTAAAATATCAAACAAAAAGTAAAAAATAAAAAAAAAATGAAATTGAGAGGAATTGGTGTATGTATAGGAGTTGGGGTGGGGTAAAAAGGAAAAATTAACGATTATGATTTTAGTTTAATAATTTAAGATAATTTTTATATTAAAACTTAATTGACAATATATTTATTATTATCATATTTTAAGTTTTTTAAAAAAAAATTGAAATCAATTCAGATGGATATTCATATTGTGAATATCGAATTAAACGAAAAATAGAAGGAAAATAAAGTTTGAAAAAATGACATTTGAATGAGGTTGGTATTGAAAATAAATATAAACAATCACGACTTTACGTTTCACAATTAATGTAAAATTATTTTGATATTTGAAACTTATCGATCATATATTTATCATAGTCGCACTTCAACATTTCCAACAAATTTTAAATTGTTTAAAATGAATATTTGTAACTTAAAATATTGAATTAAACGTAAAAATAAAAAATAAATGAATTAGCCGAGCAGAGCCATAAAGTTCGAAAAAAAGATATTAGAATGATGTTGAGATTGAAAAGAAACATAAAAAATCATAATTTTACGTTTCACAATTAATGTAACATTATTTTGATATTTAAAATTTATCAGTCATATATTTATCATAGCCTCACTTCAACATTTTCAACAAATTTTAAATCGCTTAAAACTAATATTTGTAACTTAAAATACTTAATCAAACGTGAAAAAAAAAACCCCAGCTTAGCCTAGCCAAGTCGAGCCATAAAACCATTTGGCTCGACTCGACTTATGAACATTACCACCAAACTCCATTTTTTATTTATGTAGGATAAGAGTTAAATTGCCGCTATTATTCACAATCTTTATTGCTCTTTGTTCGATTTAAATGGATATAAAATGAAGAATGAAAAAGAAAATGAATATTCCCCTTTAGTCAAGAGCAAACATAACTAACACGTAACCTTGTGTCCCTTCCTCCACATTCACAACATTTTTCCATTCTTCAACCTGAAGTCCTCAGTTCACGACAATGAAAGATGACAATGGGTCGAGTCGCTCTTGTACTGATGAGCCAACTTGTGAGAGATTGATCCATGAACGGTTTCCGCTCGTTTCACTGTAAGCCC
Organism: Fraxinus quadrangulata; assembly: GCA_903798255.1. Lineage (NCBI taxonomy): Eukaryota > Viridiplantae > Streptophyta > Magnoliopsida > Lamiales > Oleaceae > Fraxinus > Fraxinus quadrangulata. The sequence continues at coordinate 183,273 of CAIGRB010124732.1, read as the reverse complement.
ATGGATCATGTCGAGTCCAGCAAGTAAAGTCCTTGGGTGGTTGTCCCATGTGTTGGCTTGACTAGGTCTATTGCCACCCCTACCTATATTATAAGTGAATTTCAATACAACATTTTTTGGGTCATGTCTAATAGATTAATTTTGTATACTCTCTTCATCTCATTTATATAGATCAATTTTGTTTTTCACACGAATTAAGAAACCTTACTCAATGTTATTGAAAAATTAATTTTTACCAAAAACTTTCATAAATTACCCTTATTTAATTATCAACAATTAGTAGTAATAAATTATAACTAGGCAAATTAAATAAAAGTATATTAATAAACGAACAAAACATTTTCAATAAAGAAACATGATTATATAATTGGAACAAGAAAATAAGGAAAGTCGACCTATATAATTGGGACATATGAAGTAGTTTTTAAGAATTTGTTACCTACAATTGTACGGGTAAATTAAAAAGAACCCTTGTTTTTGTAAAGAGTTGTGCTACTTGTACAACCGAGAATGACAATCTCTCATATGGGGAGGATACACTTTTTTTTTTTTTTTTTCGAATTTTTTAAATATGCGGAACCCACACGCATATGAGAGGTTGTCAATCTTGATTGTACAAATAGAATTTCCCTTTTGTAAAACATGGGCCATGCAAAGGAAGCCAATTGGGCCACGCGTCCCTATAGCTGTAGATGGGGCACGATCCAACTCAAAGAGCACCTCTCCTACGGCGCAGCCTGGTCTGGGTGAGTCCAAGTCGGACAGTGGGAGGGGCCTCATCCATCTTGATATATTAGCCCATTCTAGATACACCCGTGGCCCCAAATCGTCTAGCAATTGGGCTATTAAAAGGTATGCTCATTAAGTTCAAGATCAATTGAACTATATTTGAATATCTAAATTGGAAAAATTCGTATTTGTATCATTACGAAAAAATATTTCATATTTTACTATGTCATGATAATTTAACTAGAGATACTTGAATGTTTATGAAATATATTTATCAATACTATCTTCTAAAAATAGACCCCAAGCAAGATGTTGTAACTGAAATTTTTTGAATCTCCAAACATTATGCTGCTTATTAATGTCCATTTCAAAATAAATGGTGAACTTCAAAACTAATGGTGGACAACGACATGCATTTTCATCTGAATCATATGCACGACGTGTATCATCTTTGCTACAAGTATCAAGAGCACGCCGGCGCTGTAACAAATCTTATCAATTTTGAGACTAAGATTTAAATATAATATCACAATTTTGATTACGTCTTTCAATTAGATGTAATTCACTCATAAATTTTCAGATTCCCCATCTTATCATGTTTGTGATGGATTATTGATTCAAGAGACAAAATATTTACTTATAATTCTAAATTTTAGGTCACGTGACATGGTGTTATATATCTCACTAAGTCATATTATTCATCATCATGATGATAATGGAATATTGATAATGTGGCAATCCATTATACCTCAATTTCTCTCTCCCTTCTATCATAAAAATTGAAATGCACAATCTCTTTATTTCACATAAATTGACACGTCATTGATGTTTCATCATCATAATGATAAATAACATTGTTTTATCTAAATTGTTGCATACTTGAATATTTATTTTTGTTGATATTCATACACTATAGACGTTCGTTCCAATTTCAATTATGAAAATGTATAAAGCAGTTTATTTACAATTAGATATAGATGATATTCATCCCTCATTTTCAAATTTTTTTGAGTCGATTCTAGATGAAGGTGAATACAAGTGAATATGAAGAGTCGCCAATTTCGAGATTTTGACCTTGATTAATGTCTACAAGTAGCTTGTTTGGTGGAGTAAAATCAGCAACCAATTGATTATCCTGTTCAGGAGTTAGGCGATTTAACATTTTCTTTTTTACTACAATATTGTAGTATTTGTGGGATAAAATTATTTAACACGTAATTATTGAAATTTTATTTAAAAACATGTAGCTTGCGTAATTTCCACTAAATCCTAATTGACAATTCTTTTACACGTATATTGTAGATCAACAACACACAATTCTAAAATTATTTTCAAAATCATATCCGATTTTGCATTTTTGTAATTCATAAAAATTGATATCAGCCTCCATTTAATTGAATTTGTTCCCTTCTTCATCTTAGTCCCTTGCTTCTAAACTTGTTAAGATAAAAGCAAAACAATTTTTATAACAAAACAACACAAATGGCTTTCTCCATTCGTTTGTCATCTCTACACAAGAACCATGCAATCCTCTCTGCATCTTTAAAATTTCAACGAATTCAAAAGAATAATTTTAAAATTGACACTCATATATCACGATATATGCAATCAAAAAATATTATAATAAAATGTTTTGACGAAGAAATATATATTCCTATCAATAAATATTTATTGAGAAAGAGCTCTCGCCAAATATCTTCTAATCATATTGTTACCTTATAACATTGGCGTGACGAGAAATTCGATGAGAAATTAACTTCCTTAAATATTTACCTGCAATTTGAATTAAAAGTCCCATTTCCATGCATTCTTCACATTCTATAATGAGAGTTCTAGAAAAATTACAATCAGAGTCCTAAATTTATGTATAACTCGACACTTGGATCTCAACTTATATTTCTTGACCTTTGAGTTCTTGACTCCTCGCATCTCCATTCTATACTTTTTAAGGTCGAAACCTCAAACTTTTTAAATCCCAGTATTTACATTTTAAGAGCACGTGAAAGGTAAAATTGACTCTCGGCTCATATATCACGATATATGTAATCAAAAAATATTAGAATAAAATGTTTTGACAAAGAAAGATATATTCCTACCAATAAACATTTATTGAGAAAGAGCTCTTGACAAATATCTTCTAATCATATTGTTAAAAAGTAATATAAAAATTTAATAAATAAGTAAATATACTTTTAAGTACAATAAAACATATCATGAAGTGGATGAATTCGATCCATTTGACTTGTGGAACCAAAAATGGGTTTTCAACCTGTGACGAGGAAATAATTGAAGATAATTACGAGACATGTCGAGTAAGTGAGCCAATATCTGTTTATAGAATGCTGCCAAACAGGACCGACTGTTGAGGTGACTTAAGACCACTACTGCACATGCAGTGAGGGTGCAACCCCACCAAACCCAATAACAACTCGCCTACAATTAAGGGCTCCACTCTCCACCCATCCCATCAAGTTTCTTCTCCTATTTTCCACACAATTAATACCCCAAAAGTTTTTATTTAGCCCCTGTTAAATGATCATTGTTAAGAAAAAAATTGATATTTCGATAGTGATTTTTTAAAGAATGTTTCGTTAGAAAGTAGAGAATTTTTTTTAATTTACGTATAAAATATTTTATTGTGTAATTATATAATTAAAAATGAGTATGAAAGTTAAAAATTTCGTTGTAAAGGAAGAGACGAACAATTTATCTAAATCTTCTAGAAATATATGTGGGGGGGTTTTTTTTCCCTTCAAAAATTTAATCTATTAAATGTTCAATACATTAAGCTTAAGCAACTCGCTCATCATCAACCTCTGCTCGGTCGGAGAAACCTTCTGCAAGCCCATGTTACTGTATAGTTCTTACGATTCTTTTATAGACGGAGTGATTCTGGATGTAATTATGCAAGTTGTTGAACAAATGCAATCAAAACGTGACACGAGGCCTAGAAATATTATGTAAAATCGATCAATAATGTTTTACTAAAGGCGTCTTGTGGAACATACCGATCAATATACCTTCTTCTAAGCCGATCCCTCTAATTAGCGTTAGTTGAGTAAGATTTCAAAAATGTTGAGAGTAAATTAGTAACATTTTGAAAAGTTAGAAACGACAAGTGCAAAAAGCCAAAACAAAATTATAGTAATTAAAAAACGAATTGAATTTTATTTATAATAACGTTTAGTCTCATTCAGTGTTACTTAGCATACACGACGTTAATTGTATAGATGTGGATGACTAAACCCCACAAACAGCCAATGATTTTGACACAAATTAGTGATGGATGTGGGCATGGAAGACTGGTCCCCACCACCAACGGTCCACGTGACTTTCTTTCCCCACTACCTTAATCCCTCAAATAACTACGTAACTTAACCAACCTTAATTCCATCGCCATGCAAACAGGACACGCATATAAGTTTTTCAACGTTAGCATTGTTTGGTCATCGCTATTTTTAAAATATATTTTTTTCTTTTATTTTTAACTACACATTCTTTAGTATTATAATATAACACTTAAATTCAAAAAAAAAAAAAAATATTTTCTGACCGTACATTCTCTATCAAATCACTATTCCAAAATATATTTTTTATCAAAAATAAAATAAAAATGAACTCATATGGGCTCTTAATTATCTGAATCATGTTCCTAAATTGATATGGAAAACATGCATACAGTATACTTATGGAATGCTACATATAGCATCTCATAACTAAATCTTTTTCACAATCGTTATTTCAAAACTTTGTTTTACATATTTATTTTCAATCATACATTCATACAATAAAATATTATGCACGTAAATTCAATTTTTTTCCCTACTTCTTGATGATACGTTCTCCAAAAATTCACCATTCAAAACTCCATTTTACCCAATAATAATTGTCAAACACCGGCTAAATAAAAACTAGAGAAATGCTAGCTAAATTCATTACTCATTAATGGGTGTTGATATTTCGCACCGAACATTATACAAGTAAACGAATCAATTCTCATGATATAGCCTATAGGGCAAAAAAAAAAAAATAGAGTCGAATTTTACTATTAGCAAATATATATCAGAGCATGAAAGATAATATAATAAACCATCTCATTAACAATCATTATTTCAAAACTCTTTAATTCTTGTACTTATTTTTAACCACATATATAAACAATAAAATATTTTGCACATAAATTTAAAATTATTTTCCGACTTTTTAACCATAAATTTTCTATAAAATCACTATTCAAAATTTCAATTTCTCAAAATAATGATCCTCATACAGGAGCTTAATTGGTACTCAACCCACATTTTGTGCACAAACATATTCACTTTGTCAATAATCTAACGTGTATTTCATGAAAATTCACAACAGAAATTGATATCAAGATCATAATTAGTTTAATACCATTTTAAACTACTTTATAAAATGTTCAAATTGTGGAAAATATTAGACTTTAAATTAGTCTTCAACAAACACACAGTCGTAATGAATAAAAAACTACGGCGTTATATATATATATTGAAATAACTATGGTCTTCCACATCAGCCTAAAAGGGGCCCACTTCATGCACACGTGTCTTTGAATATTTATATCTCGTATGTCGAGGCTCCAGTTAAGTGTAATATACCTCCATTACCAAGGCTTACCTACACAATGAAATGCATAAAACTGTTTTAACACTTGGTTAGGAAATGATTGAAAGTCTTGGCCAACAACATGATTAAAGGCCTATGTTCGGCCTCGTATGTTGATAAGAACTTCAGTACGAATTCCGATAGAATTAATCTAGACTTCGATGCACTAAACCTATATGTGAACGCAATGAAGTGTCACAAAACATAAGAATAACGCTATTTAGAACCACTGATGCCACATCACCATTTTATGTAGCTTCATGTGATAGATTTAATGAAATGTATAGTTAAGTGATTCATTTAATTCTACCTCTCATTTAATGTCACATTAATGCTACCTAAATTGATGTGTTTTAATACGGTGCTAAATAACATTACTCAAGCAAAAAACGCAATGCCTTAAGAGAACTAAAATCTAACATACATCCAAACTTCACTCTAAAAAAGTCACCTCAAATAGAAGTAATTTGTGTTCGGACCTCTCAGAAAGTGAAACATAATCTCCGATCGAGAAGCACTTTTCGACTAGAATAACTCTGGAATCTCCAACCTTTTCTTTTCATACATTCAATTGGCTTCCAAAACAAATTCAAATTTCTCAAATAGAGGGAAAATCAATCGAAATTCAAATAGAAAGTAGGATTAATAGCATAATACCCCTGTAAACGTTTCAATTTGCGATATACTCCTTACCAATTGGAAATCGTAGAAAATTCCTTTTGTTTCAAACGTTTTGTAAGAAAAACACTCATGCCATTAACATCCGTCTGATATGCCGTTAAATCTCAGAGAAAATGGATAAATAAGAAAGGGTAAATACGTCAATTTATATTTTCATCTTTAATAATATCCTCCCAACACGAAGAGGGAGGTTTTGTGTAAGGCGAAGAGACATGAAGGTCGAGAGGATTCTGGTTGCTAACCCACATTGTACGATCAATTTATGGTTCACCCACGATCGTAGAGGTTTCCTCGAGGTGTTCTGAAATTTCAACATCTGTCATTCTTCAGCAAAGGTACGACAGTAAGTTGTGAAATCTGGTTTTTATTTTTAAAAAAATGTGTGCAAATTAGTGAAATTGTGAAATACGGTATTGAAATTAATTGTTTTTATTGTATGTTTACAATTTGACCGTGATTATCGGGAATGGAGGCTCTAAGACTCGGAGGGTTTGAAGAAGCTCACGTGTATGGTAAGTTGCTCTGTTTTTGCGATTTAGAAAATAAAGGATTTTGGTTCAGATTGTTTACGTGTTTTGTTGGAATTTTGTTGTAAAAAGTGTGCATGTTCTTTGTTGTGGGCCTTGAACTGATTCTTGTACTAACCCTTGTTCACGTTATCATCCAACCGGATACACTGACTACTTCACAATGGCTATATACACTAGTTGTGTCTTATCTGATAAGCCAAACAATGTCAAGTATGAGTATGATACGGTGATGTTTGCGGACTTTGTGAGGGGCTGGATACTTCAATAGGGAATGGTTCCAGGCTCTTGAGCACGTTTGTAGTGACCGTGAGCCTTTAGAATTTTACTTTATGATGCAGAAAGATAAATTGGGTATTGCTTTGAGGAGGTTACGCAGTGAATCTGATGTGAGGGAGATGTTGAAGGACATTAAAGGACATAGGTTGCTTGAGATATATGTAGTTGTGTCTAGCCAGATAGCAACTTTAGCTCAAGAACCATACCAAGAACAAGTGCTTGAGGTCCCAATCAGTAGTGCTTGTAATGAAAGGGGTGAAAGTACCACAGAAGGTTGCTACATCTTAGTGTTTGATGTAGATGAAGGTGGTTTGGGTAAGGTGAACATTGATAATTGTGTGCCTGAAAATGTATGTGGTCCCAATTTGAGGAAACACTCATGTACGAAGCTAGAGTCAGTACTTCTCAACCGGATCAACATGAAGAGAACCCGGAGATGGTTGAGGAAGTCCAGGATGATAGAATGGAAAATGACATTGAAGGCTTTGTGGAAAGTGATTACGAGGTTGAGCATGAACCTGAGGCTTGCGACGAGGTTGAGGAACAAGCTAATTTTGGTTTTGGATTGTACGATGGGCAAGAAGTTGGAAACTTGGACACTGACTACGGGGAGTCGATAAGTTACGTAGTTTGGACAGTGAAGAAGATGAAAGAACAACATCCAGACAGAGGGGACAAACAAATGAATTCAATCCTTTGACTGACATGGAGCAACCAGATTTTCGAAAATGTTATCAAAATCCCCCCTTTATATTCTAATAAGTTGTCCATAATATCCCTATGTATACGTTTTGATATACCCCCCCTCCATATAAAATGTTTATGTTGTAAAACCCCCCTTTAAGAATTATGGTTTGTGTTTTACGTCCACTTTTTTATTTTGTGCGCTATAGGTATGGTGTTCGAGACGAAATTAGTTTTGAAGCAGGCATTAACTGAGCATTCTGTAACATCAAACTGAGAGATAAAGTACATCAAGGATGAATGGTGTAGATTGTGAGCAGTATGCAAGGAGAAGTCACGTTGATGACTGTTGTATGCAAGCAAGGTGAAAGATGAACATAGTTTTGTGGTGAAGACTTACAATAGTGATCACAGTTGTGCATTTGGTATACCGGAACAAGCGGCTAACTCCTAAGTACTTAGCTTATAGGTATTTGTCTTCATGTAAGCTGATCCTAAAATGTTTGTGAGCACATTTTTTGATAAATTTAAAAGAGACAATTTGGGAGACGTAACTAGGTAGCAGTATTATCGAACCAAAGACTTGGTAATGACCGTGGTTGACCACTACAAGATTTTGTGGGATTATTTTGAGTATCTTAAACATACAAATGTTGGTACAACTACACAGTTGAAGGGTCGTGGTGGTGAGTTTAAAAGATTGTATATATGTTTGGGAGCACTGTAGGTAGGATTCATGAGTGGATGCAAGAAGGTGATAAGGTTGGACGGCTGTTTTTTGAAACCTGACCCGGGGGCCAGTTATTAACAACAGTAGGTATAGATGGTAATAATGGGGTTTATTCTATAGAGCATGCCGTAGTGGAGGTTGAGAACAATTGTTATTATTGACTACTAGTTTTTGGGGTGTTGATGTACAACTTTTGGTGTGTGATCAATGTCCTGCTTTTGGTGTGGGTAATATTGAATTGAGATTGAGGATTATAGGGTTGTAATTCACAATCTTCATCAGCCCATGGTTGATTTCGTGCAAAAGCACATAGAAAATAGGGTTTCGATGTCTCGAGTTTAGAATAATATAAGGTTGTATATCACATTGTTATACATTTTTAGGGTTAGTATTATGAAACATAGTCAATGTGTAGGGGGTTTTCACAACCAATTCAAATAACAAGATGTGTGCATGTGAACACGAAATAGAGGATGAATAGAGGTGAAATACAGGATGAAATTGGAACATCGCATTGAACATCTAACTTACAGAACTCACATTCGACATTCACTAACATCCATTCAGTACACACATCTACAAGGCGATCGAAACTTTATTTTCCGCTAAAAATCCACATCACTACACGCCCACCCAAAAACCTAAAACCTAAATCTAAAATCATTGCTCTGCCTCTGCAATTCCAACAACTGTTGTTCGAGTGCATTCTTGGATCTCAATAGCCCAGAAGTAACAAAAGTAAACGAATCAATTATGACGATATAGGCTAAGTAAAAATATATCAAATATAACTGAATTTTATCATTAACAATAAACACCATAGCTTTAAAGATAATCTTAAATCATCTCTTCGATTCTATACAACATAAAATTATTTAAATTAGTACTCAACACGTTTTATCTATAGTCTAACATGTATTTCACGAAACATTCGCAATAAAAATCAAAAATCGAAAATCGATATCGATATTATTATGTTAATATCAATTTAATCTACTTTATAAAATGTTTGAATTGTTGAAGAAATAAGATGTTAAATTAGCGTTCAACAATTACTACAAGATTCCAAACTTGTAAGGCTATCTTGCACTCGAAAGTCGAAGTGGAAAAAGATTAGGCAGAACTCATATTTTGTCCAATTTTAGTAAGAAAATACCACTTAAAAGGAGAGAAAAATACACGAAAAATAAATACTTGTGAAAGTTAGATCATTACATACAAACTTCTCAAAATCTGTGCTCATACATCAACCACAATCACCCAATAAAACCAAACTAAAAATTTACATAAAAAAGCATCCATTCATATTAAATACTTTTTCCCTCTCAAAATGGAATTTTGTATCTTATCTTGAGAGTTAATTAAACTGAAAGTGAGATTAAGGAAGATAATTAAGAGATTGATCATCATAATTATTAGCCCACTGAGCTTCACTCCAGTACGCTTGATCAATAGAAGCCGTAAGATCAAAGAGCCCTTGATCTCCGCCACCCAGCGCCGCCGCATGGCTACCGCTGCCGCTGCTCATCCTGTTCTGCTCTACTCCTGTGAATTCAATCTGATGACCCAAATACCCACCCGTCATTTCCTGAGTCTTGAACACATCAACTGAGGCCGGCACAACCATTTCAGAGCCGGGATTGATCTGGGGGGTCTGTTGGAGCTGGTCATACGACGGCGGAATGTCGGTCACGTTGAACCCTAGGATATTAGCCGGGTCTTCTGAAGATGTCGTTAGACTTGTAAAATTCTCCATCTCCGGGAAGATCTGGCCGGCCGTTGATTGATTCACCGGAGGATGATGGTGAAACCTAGGGTTTGTGTTTGTATCTTGAGGATTCACGTTAAAGTACCTCGTCTCAGTAAAATTGTACACTGTATTCGTAGCGGAGTTCGATAACCCACTCGGCGGCGACGAACCCACTTCAGCGCTAGCGCCGAAGGCGCCGGTGCCGGTGACTGCAGAAGTAGGAGTGGCCTCCGTCGTGGCGGCGGTGAGGCTGGAACTCTCACTACTCGAATGAGAGTTCGATTTCCTTGCACTGGGTCCATCGGCGGCTGAATTAGAATTAATTTTAGACTTAGACCGCTTCGCTTTCCGGCAGCCACCACCAACTGGGACGTTGCGGAGGACGCCGCCTTTAGTCCAGTACCTGCGGCAGCTCTTGCAGAAGTGGCGCGGTTGAGAAAGGTTGTAATTATTGTAGTAACAGAACTTGGTGTTCGACGAATCACACCGTGGACACTTCAAAACTTGGTTCGGGTGGTTTTGCGGCCTCGCCCTCCTGTCCCCACCACCTCCAAAAAACCTACCACCGCCTCCTACACTGCCACCTCCACCTCCTATTGCAAGCATATCTTGCATTATCTCCTCTAACCCTTAAATATCCAAGATTAAGAAAGAATATAAAATTTTTCCGACCAGTTATCCGGCAACAGCAGCTCCAATTTGCCGACAATGAAAGTTCTGTTTAAGACTTTCTCTGACAAAATATCCCCAACAAAATCTTCCGAACCCAGTATTCCCATATCTCAATATTTTACGAGTAAAAATAGAAGGAAAATTTGCAACACTGGTCCTAATTCATATTTCTAGTGTCAAGTTAATCTCAAAGCTTTAAATTTTAGCAAATTGCTCCTCATATATTTATTATAGATTCACAATCAATCATCCATGATGACCGTCCATATTTATCATAAAGTTTGCATGTGTAATTTAATGAAGCTAGGTTTTGTCACGTGTCATTGAGTTAGTGTCTACAAATTTAAAATGAATCATTGTTAGTAGAGTTAAAGTTGAGCAAAAACAACGTCGAATCGTAAATCGAATCGACTCCATTATTTGTGTTCACGTAGATCCATCCAAATTACGATTGATACTTGAAAACATTTAAAACCAAACCAGATTGTTCATATAATTTAAAAAATTCTACCAACTGAATATAAAATCATCAAATTCAAAAAAATAATCTTATTTAATATTTACCAAACCTACTGAGCAATCCTATTGTCTATATTTTAACTTGTTTGAAATGCGCTAAGTTGCGTCGGTTTGGAATTTTTTTTCAACTTGTTTTAAATTACGTAGTTTGAAAATATGCCAAACAACGAAGAAATGATTCGATCGTCTTTTCAAAGCTTGTGGTCCAAACTGCTAGCAAGACAATAAATAGGAAACCCAAGAGTGTAATGTTCTTAAAATTAGAACGAGTTAAATGGCGAAACTACCCCTCGGATGGTGATATGATTGTTCCAGTCACGTGACGTGGTTAATTACCAAAATGTACTGGTATTTCCTTGCTGTCACATACAATGGTATGTCTGAGTTGGTAATTTAGCTTGAGAAACGACGAGCCTAGTGATCCATGGTATCGTAGAGATCTGTTGAAAATGACACGTGTACGGTTTAGAAAGAGGACTTTTACTGACCACAAATCTGGACTTGTCGGCAAATATTTTATCATCTTATTATGTAATCATCGTGGTGTTGCTCACAGTCTGCCCATTTTCAACCCTTGATCCTCAGGAAGCAAAAGAATAGCACTTTGGGCGTGCTTTAACCCATTTTTCAAACATGTTTTATAATAATAATTTTTATATAATGGGAGTCAAACAAGGGCTATTTATCCTCTAAGTTGCTAAGCATAGACCGTATCAATCTGCTGAAGAACGACACTATTTATCCTCCAAGCAGCAAAAGAATAACACCATTTGTCATCGAGATGAAAGTTGTAGTCATCTCTTCCTCTTGATTAAGTTGTAGAATGAAAGAATAACATTATTTATGTTTTCAAATTTTAGTTCAGAATTTCACTTTCTAAGGGTGTGTTTGAGCCATATTATTTTGGAAGAATATATTCTGAAATAGTAGATTGATGGAGAATGTGTGGTTAAATAAGAAAGAAAATTTATTAATGTGATAGAAAATAATATTATTTTATTGAACAATATATTGTTGAAAATAAGTAAAAAAATGATAATAAAAAAAATAATGTGTACCAAACAAGGGCTAACTTTATTTAACACGTACTTGTTTTAAGGAAAATCAATTTCAATGTCAATGTGATAATTTAAGCTAATTAAAAAAAAATGTTTCCTTACTGCTCTTGACAAGATATAAATAAGTTTTAAGGTCGAGTTTTAAACCGATGACATTCTATTCCTATTTACGAAATGAGGTGCTGCGGTTAAAAAATGAATTAGCAGAATTTTGAGCCGTCACACCAACTCTTTAGGAAGAGACATCAAACAACAAGAAGGTGGCTAGCTATATACTTCTTAATACGAATTATTTTACATGATCGTCAGAGTTTATACCGCAATGTACATAATGTTCAAGTGACATTTCATCATTAGCTGGTGACAGGGGTGGATTTACAGTGGGGTCTCCTGTCCTCACATTAAATCTTAAAATTCAATATTTTACCCATTTTTTTCTATATTTTCAAAAAAGTCCGTGTAGTTTTTAATTTTTGCCCCCACAATTAAAATTTGGTGTAATTTGCCCCTACAAATCTTATCTTCTAGGTACGTCCCTAGTTGGTGAAAAAACAATGGATTATTCTTGATGTACATGGAAGACATCATAATGGTGTCCATAATGGACACATGGTGTTCCCGTATTGGAGGGTGTACCTTTATGGTGCCCCTTATGTACACTAAGCACAACCCAAAAACAATAGCAAAACCCTCCTAATATTCATTGATGATGGGAAATTCTTTTACTTGGCCATTGTTTGAGCACCATTAATTAAGAACTCTTTTTTTTTTTTTCAAAATCCTTTCAACCACACATTTTCTCAATAAAAATAATTTTATACGTAAATCCAAATTTTTTATATTATCTAATCACACATTCTTAAAAAAATACAATTACAAAATCTATTTTTCTAAAAAATGAGGCTTAAACAAACCCTTAGCTAAGCAATGAATCGGGAAACGGTGACCTCTTTTGTGGTGTAGCATAATAGGAGCGGAGGAAGCCTATTTAAAATATGTAACTATTGTATTTTTGTCACATATGATTGTGTCTAATATGACGTGTTGGTGTTACTGTAGTGTGTTTTATATGTTTTGGTAGTTAGGGTCGTAAACCCCAAATCATAGCATGCATTCAAATATTTTCATTCGTAAGAATTTTACAAAACTAAATCTGTTATCGTAAAATTTAACAATAAAACGACAAATAAAATGTAAGATTTCAAACATTTGTATTATTGATCAATTTTTTTGGATATATTTTTTTAATTGGATTTGATAGAATCAAGCAACATTCACAAATTCATATATATTTTATTTTCTTTGAAAATTAGACAGAATATTTTATACAATTTATTTGTTAGAATATATCGAACAATGAACTAATGGCTTTAGTAATTTTTGTTATTAATAAGAAATGTCACGATAAATGTAATCGAGTTTATGCAACACTTGAGGTCATCGGAGAAATTATTTTAATTTTGCTTTAGGTATATCATCAATAATTCTTGAAAATTAAAGCGAAGTTTAGGTATTGGGGGAAAAACTTTCGAAATCCTAATATATCCACCAATAAATTCTTCTTTTTAAGTAAAAATAGCAATTGAGCCTCACGTTGCACATCGTTTGGTGCTGAATTCAACACCCAAGTTGGATAGAATTTGCCATAAAAAGATTTGGATGCATTGTTTCCGGACAAAGGTGATTTTACGTCATAGGTGACAACTATGTCCAAACTCGTACCTTTTCGCATAGACACAAGTAAAAGCATCGTTACTAATCTATAAAAAACATTTTATTATTATTATTTTAGAATCAATACATATATGTCTACAACAATATATTTTGGACCCCCCAAAATTATCGAGTCCAAGACTGACACCTCTTGGACTCGCCTCAGGTTCGACCAGTTGGTTGGTTTGTTGACGGAATGGTGAACTCTATTGATGCAAAATGGCTTACATATCCCTTCTTAATATAGTTTTAGAAACTGTAGTAGGTCTTCTGTCTGAAGTGGAAACTATGTATGTGGAAACATACACAGAGTCATGAAAAATAAGCTGAGTCCATGACTTTGGATAAGAATTGTCGTAAAAGATGGAAACATATGCCAATGTGACTTTTAACAGTGAATTGGCCAGTTAAACGGGTTTTGTCCTCATTTTTATTTAGAAAGCTAATGTGTAAATTTATTTTAGTGAAAAAATATGTCGTTGAAAATAAATTTTAAAAAACGAATTTCAAAGAATTCATACGAAATTGGGGCTAAAATATTCATATGAAAAATAAATTTATTTTCTTGTTTCATGTTTGGCATGATAGACTAAAAATATTTCTGGACATGCTCCAATTTGATCCTCATTTTAAAAAAAAAAAATCATTCCTCCCCCAAACTCATTTTCAACTATAATTTATTTTATTTTTAAATTATATATTCTTTAAAAATTTACTATTATAAAATTCACTCTCAATGAAAATGGTAGGCAATGATGACAAAAAAATTCGACAAACTCGATACTCGAGGGCCCCGCCCTGAACGGGGTAGGGTTAACCCGCTTAATCGAGTATCGGAGTTGAGAATTTTTCCCCCATGGCGGGTTCGGGGCGGGGATGGGTAACGGGCCCCGCACCCCTTTTAATTTCGGGAAATTTTGCCCCGGGGCAGAGATGGGTAACGAGCCCCCTGCCCCGCCCCGTTCCATTTTATTTTTTTTTTTAGAATTCAATACTTTAAATTGAAAATTTCATTAGTTCTAATATAAAATAACACCTAAAATTATTTGTTTAAATCTACTGAATAGGGGTAATAAAAATAAATTATTAACAACTAAAAAAATTTAAAATAAAAATTAAATAGGGTAGTGAACGGGGCAAAGACCTCGCCCCGCTCCGTCCCCGACCCGACCCCGCTCTGCCTTAAATGGGTAATGGGGCGGGGAATTGCTTGGTGGGGTGGGCGAGGCTCTTCCCCCGCCCCGTTGCTATCCCTAATGGTAGGACTGGACAAACTCTTAAACCAAACCGATCGAATTGAACCTGAATCGAATCGAGCGATTCTTTTTAAATTAAATACCTGAACGATTATCTGAATCGAGAACCCATAGGTTCGGTTCAGTTCTTAGTTCTAGATCAAGAACTAAAGAACCGATTCTCCTTAATTTTTTTTAATCTTAAATAAACCAAAATATTTTTTTTTTAAAATAAAGTTGCTAACTAATTAATTGAGCCCAAATCCAAAATATGATTTATTATCTCTTATTCTAATGTAGTATCGTTTCTGCCGTTCTATTATTGTATCTTTCTTTTCCTGTAATTTTAACATCAAATTTATGAAGAACTCAACAAAAAGATGCAAAAAAGGTATCATGGAATTGTACAGCACTATTTTATAAGAGCTAATATTGAACATGACATAATTGAATTAATATAACGTTGTCGTAAATATGAAAAAATAAATTATTGTACGAATCTCGGGAACTGAACCTAATCGAATGAACCCGAACTCGAACGGTTCCACAGTTAAATTTGGACTCATTTGTCACACTTACTAAATACCCAAAAATTCGAGTTCAATTCGATTTTAAAGAGAATCGAACCATACCCAACCCTACAAAATGGGGTTCAGTAATAGTTTTTATTAGCTACACCACATTTAAATTGTCTTAATACCTTCAATCTTTGTTTATTATACCCTTTATGCCTCAAGTTTTTTAGTGATTCCTTCTTCCATGAATTGCTCAAAGTAAAAAGAAGTTCATCAAAATTGAAACGAATGAGTTCAAATGATATCACCTTTTAAATTAACGAGTTTTTGTCTCTCGAATATCCAACCAATCAAACATTTTTTCAATGTCATCAACTTTTTATTGATTAGTATATATCTTATTTGATAGTAATTTTCTTACAAAAAGTTCGCTTGGGGCATAAAATGAATTATTTGCTCATCATATTTTTTGAAGAAATAATAAATGTAAAAGTGCGACAAAATGTTTTTTGCATATTTCAAAGCATGCAATTTCTATTTTTTTTTTCTTTTTAACAGAAGCCACTGCCTAATGCGAGATAAGTTAATTAGTTGAATATAAGAATTCGACCAAAAAAATTATAGATATGTGTTATAATGAATAAATGTTATGACCTTAAATGAAATTAGAATAAAATACAACAAATAAAAACTAATATAATTATAGATATTTCCATTTGAGTACTTCATAATCTTAAAAAACTTCCTACTCCCTTTACAAAATATCAAGTTGCGTGATGCTATTTAGTAACAACATCGACCACGTGGTATTAAGCCCTTGTTCGAGTCTCACTTTTTTCATCGAAGTGTATTTTTGAACATTGATTTGGCTCCATTTCAACTATATATTTTTCAATAAAATAATATTACACGCAAATTATCCAGGAACTTGTTTAGAAATACCGTAATGAAAGGAACATAGGAGTTTGTCGCTAGGTATTTGACCAAATAGGATTGTCCAGTTTCTATAGAACTTATCACTAAAATCCCCCTAGAGGGGGATAAGGCTAAGCGGAGCGAAAAGGGTTTTTCATGAGATGGGAAATGAAAAGTATTAGTCCTACACGAAGTTTGTGAATAAGTGATTGTCTGATAATGAACAAGGAATACCCGTCTTTCTACTAAACAGGATGTACTGAACTCATAATTCAATAGATACTTTTTATGAATGTCAAATAAGTATCGTAAATAAATTGCTCCCTTATTTTTTTTTAATCATACATTTTCCATCACAACATTATTATAAATGTATTTTTTTGAAAAAAAAAAAAGCGACTCGAACAAGCCATAAATGACATTAAATAAAAGACACAATTAAATATGTCAAGTAATTATATTTTCAATTGAACACGTCACATCATTTTACTTTTAATTGAACATATATCACCTAAATTCGTATTGTGACGATAGTGATACTACAGGTTTGTTTGAACTTCATTTTTTGGAGAATAAATTATGTAATAGTAATTTTTTAAAGAATGTATTGATAAAAAGTAGAGAAAAATTTGGATATAAAAATTTAATTGATTTATTGGGAGAACGTGTATTTGAAAATGAGTTTTTTTAAAAAATAATTTTTAAAAAAATGAGACTCATATATTGACTAAATAACATTGTTCTATCACGATAGTTACCTCGTCTAGTCACATATTTTATGTGGTTATATTACGTGTATATAATGATTTACATAAGGTAGTGAGATGTGATCAAGTCAGAATTTCTTCAACAAAATAAAAAAATTCTCCAATATCTTTTGACATCTCATCTATATGTAGACATGCTGTTATTCCTTATGTAAAAGTAACATTATTCTATTTTCCGTGTCACCGTTAGTGTGACTTTCGATATACAAATCACATTTGATATTTAATAATTGAGTAATACTTTGCGTACAGATTGATTATATGAAGTATGAGTAAAACTCTTTGAATAATGCCACGTATGCCCCGTTCAAATAGGGGGTAATGTGGCACCCTAGATGAATAGGGATGGCCGTGTTTATCTAGCAGGGTCCATGAATTTTTTTATGTTATTTATGCATTATTTAAGTCACATTAATTTTTTTTATTATCATTATTCTACTCATTTTTAATAACATATTTTTCAATAAAATAATATTTTTCATCACATCAATAACTTTTCCTTCTTTTTCAACTATATATTTCTCATCATATTAATAGTAAAAATGTACACCAAATATGGGCTTAGTGACATTTCTTTTTGTATTTTCTTTTTTATTTTTATTTTTTTAAATATGTCTAAACAATAATATCCTTTTTTTTTTAATAATTCCGTAATAATTCAACTAACTCAGGTACCTACCCATTCAAACATGAAATTGTTGGGGATACATTTGCTAATATTTTTTTTGGTCAAGAATAATCCCAAAAGACCCGTCAAAATATTTTGCTGCCTTTGCAAGAATTGCATCCAAATAACTACGTATAAGCATAACAAGATAAAAATCTGGTTTAATAAATATTTAGCAAATAATTACTGGTTAAAATCTCCATTAACCCAATCTTCATCGAGCAAAATATTTGCAGCTGTAATGGATTTCTGGCGAAGAGCTCGGAGCTTCGCGGAGGAAGCCGCAAAGCAATCACAGGAGCTGACGCAGGGAATCGCCTCGGTTAACCTGTCCGACGTCGTTTCGGAGGCGTCAAAGCGATCCAAGGAGTTAGCCGCCGAGGCGTCGAAGAAGTCGCTGGAGCTAGCCAATGAGGCGATGAAGCGCGCCGATCAGATCACGGCTCAGCTTCCGCCGTCAGCCGTTGCGGCGCTGACCAATCTTGTGGACTCGTCTGAAAAGGGCAATGAGGCTGATCTGGAGAAGTTTGGGGTGACTGATGATTTGAGGGAGTTTGCCAAGGGTATCACTATTAGTACTTTTCAGGAATTCCCGCTCGAAGGTATTATATTCCAAAATATTACTTGATCTGCGTTTGTTGGTTGCTTTTTTTATGCTGTTAAACGAGGTTTTCCACTGAATACCTCTTTCAACGATTTGATTGGCATTGTTTTTCTGTATTGGTAATTTTGAGGCTCATTAGTTGCTGGAGATTATGAAGAAAACGGACTAATCAGAATGATTCCAATCTAAATATCCCTTCGATCCTAAATCTTCGTTGCAAATAGCATGTAGAAGACTTCCGCGTCCTACAAGGTCCAACTAATTCCTGTATACAGTAATGTATCTGACCGTTTTGGGTTCTTTTTGTTCATCAGATTGGATAAAGTCGCGAATTTTATGAAAAATACTAAATAGATATATAAATCTTTGGCGATAGTGAGAGCTTGTTTGCTCTCTAGACATCCCCGAATGTAGAATTATGTTTCTTGGATTATCATTCATATTGGATTTCGAGTTTCCAATTGTTCTCCACTTTTCTTTTGCTTTTGCTTCCATTTGCTGTTTTATGGTTGGAGTTTAATGATTACGAGAAAGGAAAGAAAACTCCATGCCAGAATTTACTATTACTCTGGAAGATGTTGGAAACTTTTTGCCACTTCCCCGTCTTTTTCTCTTTATGCTTTTATCTTCTTTATGTTCATTTCACCTTTTGCTGCAAGAACTAATTTGGACAAGTAATATTTTGGTGCAGACGACTCAGAGATGTCTGATGGTGCTATGGTTTCAAATGTCCGTCAGGATCTCAATGAATGGCAAGAAAAGCATGCGAAGCTTGTTCTCTCAACGGTGAAGGTTAGATATATCCTGCTAATCAGCAACACCTATGGTAATGGTTAAGTGGGATGAAGGTTAGATCTATCTTGCTCACCAGCAACACCTATGGTAGTGGTTAAGTGACAAAACAAAGTGTCCAAACCTTGTTCCCAATATATTTGAAACTGGCTTAGTAGTGGCTAAGGTGAGAAATACAGATTTAATACATACATGAAGATAATAGACAGAATATGGCTTTGTTGTTGTTGATTACATTTAAGAGAGTGAAACTGGCTTCAGACACTTCTCGTTTCTTGTGAAGGGAAAACATAAAACAGCAGAGCAGACTGGTTGTGAATCTAGTGGAGTGCCAAAATGAATATAAGTATTGCGATGTATATAACTGAGTTAGTATTATTGATGGAGGACAACTTTTATAATGAGGTAACTTGGTGTGAATTTCCATTCACACAAATGCTGTTAAGGATTTGGGTGTTTGTGATTTGCTGCTACACAGCATATTCAAAGCAATGAGTTTCTAGCTATCTTTAGTTTGCTGTTTGAGTTTCTCACATGGTTCAATAACAAGACTGAAATAAAGAAATGTGTTTGGGATTCAGTTAGGCTTTCTGCTAACGCAAATGCATGGATATAGTTTTGTAATCCTCTTTATCCTCCCAAAACCCCCAAATGGGATGGCAGATTTGTTCTTTTTAGAGTAGTTTGGAAATGAACATTAGTTTACTCGAGAAAAGAAAAGTAAATTAGAATAATAGTTGGTTTTACCCAGATTTACCTTTGTCAACCTGCATGGACATGCTGCAAAATTATCTCCCCTCTATTCCTCCTTTAAAAATTAGATCATGTCTGCATGATAGTTGCTGCGTCACAGTGTTATGCCCTATTACAGTTAGTTTGGATCTCATGCCTCTTAAGTGATATGGCTGTTTTCACTAATATTATCTGGGATATGTTTTTCATGTGTCTCATAATGATGTAATTTTGCAAAACCTGCTGTTTGGATTTTGGGATGGTTTACTAGAATCGGAATCATATTTCATGCATTATCAAGACAAGCTGACTAGGAAACATGCTGTAGGGGTGGGAATGGGGTTGGGGAGAGGAAAAGAATGATACAAAGAACGAGTTGAATCTTATTAACTGTCATTTTTTTAATTTAAGTGAATTCAATGACTAAGTCAAACCCTTAAACACAGCATTGCAACAGTAATTAAATGATGATGTCTTGCAGGAAATCTCAAAGCTAAGGTACGAGTTATGCCCCAGAGTGATGAAGGAGAGGAAGTTCTGGAGGATCTACTTTATTCTGGTTAGCAGTCATGTGGCACCGTAAGTAACTTTTTCCCTGCAAAGTCTTATTTTGGATTGATTGGGCGAAGACTGTTTATGCTGTACTCGCAATTAAAACCGATGATTTCTTCTGTTTTGGGTTTTTAAAGCGTTTTAAATATTTAGGTACAGAAAATGAACTTAAATACTGGTGATGCTTTGTATTAATGCTGAATATATTTCGGTTTGACATTTTGCTCTTTTTTGGGAATGCGTAAAATTCTGCTGAGCTCCTAACTTGAACATGAATTAAGGGAGGGAGGGAGGTGAATCTGAAATAGATTTTGTCCATCTCATTTTCTTTGCTGTTAGAATCTTCGTATGTGAACACTGCTTCTCCTGGTGCTTCAATTGCTCTACACTTTGGATAAAGCTGTTTTTTGATCTAGAGATGAACTTTATGTTCTAGTCTACTGACTTAGTTCATATTATAAAACTTCTCCAGAATTCTCATCCCAACAAGGAGTTACAGTGATTGAACACCCATGCAGAATAAGGCCATTAATCAAATATGCTGTTTGATTTGTACCTGCACCTACTTCAATCTTTTTAGTTCTTTGTCTTTTGTTGGTAAAGCATGTTCTTCCTAGGACTCGCGACGACATCACTTGTATACAGTGAGAAGCTGCGATAACTATTTCTATGGAAGGAAGTTTATTGCATATGACTTTGAGTTTAGCAGAATTTTTTCTTGTGTTTCTTAAGGAGTGGAAGCACAGTTTGCTTAAAGCACGTGATCATGATCTTCATGATATTAATTATAAACGCCTTTTAAGTCTCTCTCTCTCACACACATTTTTTGGGGTGTGGACTAATGAGTCTTGAGTAGAATACTTCTAATTTATTGGTAGGTATGAAAAGAAGTATATGGAGGATGTAAAGCAAAAACACGCTGAAAAGATAAAAGATTCTGAGGTGAAGGAAATTTCATCAGGTGTAACATCTCCTAAAATGGCAGTTGAGGATTCAAACCAGAAAAGCAGTAAAGCGAAGTCATCAGCATCTGAGCAAGACCTGGATGTATTTCTCCTTGGGGACCGTGAAGAGAGTGACAACGGTCCAGGTATAGTACCGGCTCTCATTAGTGTGCATATCATATGTCTCTGCATATCTTTAGGCCTTTTTTGCTCTCTTTGTTTTATTACTCTTCCTTTCCCCCACTCTCTTGCCTCTTTTTTTTTTAATCATTTTCTATTGCGTTTTCCTATAGTCAAACTTGGCTTACAAATCTCCTTGTGTTTTCCTATAGTCAAACTATGGTTGCCGCCATCAATCCCATGTTTCCAGTATCTCTGTCTATATCCAGTTATCTTACATTTTTCTCTTTCCTGACAAGAGGAAAACATAGAATTGATTCTGATAGAACCCACACGATGACATGTCACCAAAATGTAAATCATTCAGGTTCCAACCTAGTCACTATGTCTGCAAGTTTAGTATTCTCAAACTCTGCTTTACCTTACCTTGGTGTGAAAAATAATAAAACCTTACTTCATATGTATGTGAAAAACTCTCTTCTTTTATTCCATTCATCCACCCTTCTCTCTCTCTCTCTNCCCCCCCCCCCCCCCCCCCCCCCCCCCCTCTTCTTCTTTTATTATTCAGTGATGAATCATAGCATGAAACACTCTTTTTTTAAACTCTCTGCAGAATCATAGCATGCTGATTATCATTTTGGTTTCTCAGATGACAAGGAAGACGGATTTGAAGAAGATTTTGACAAGATATAGCTTGGTGAGTGCAATTCATTGTATATATCTCTTCTCCCTCGTACTATTTGTAATGAATAAATATCGTTAATCAAAATTCTATTGCAGAAATCAGTCAAGAGAAACAGTTGCTATTTTTGTAATCATGTACTTGCTATGAACCTATGCGTTGCATTGATTAGTTCCTTCCAAAAAGGTTATTCATAGATGGAACAAAAATCTAATATTGAGAGAATGCTATCCCCGACAAAGGTAACCTAGGGAAAATAATGATATAAGTACTACTGATCACATGTAGTATGGCAGGCAATAGAAAGATGAAGAAATTATACAGAAATATCTCCGAGTTCAAAATTCGTATCTAGAAGGTTACCAAACCTTGAAAAATCTTCAACAAATATAAAAACCTAGTAGAATTTATGTAAATAACTGACTTCTGAATATACGAAATAATCCCAACTCATAAAGAGCAAAATGAAACTCCCTAAATAAGGAACACTCAATTACAGGACGATTTGCACTAGTCTTTGGTGGAATTTGAGTTATGCCAGGGATTTTTCTTTTTGCCTGTTTTATTCTGCCATTGTTGTTGGAAAAATGTAAAGTCAACCTCTAACATTAGTGCTTTGAGTACTACTCCTTTGGTAGTAAAGAAGTGAGGAATGGAATGAACTCAAAGGGGAGGATAGTCACTTTAGCAGAAAGTGTCAATATCTTCAATCAAGGGGCTAATGTGGTGGCTTCATGAATTATGGAATATGAGTTTAATGACAGCTGTAGAATACGCAAAGAGTGCATCTATTTATTTCTAGTGAAAGCTTGTTTATGAGTGGACCTTCAAGATTCTACAGTTTACTTGTGCATAAATTTTATTTGGTTAAGTGATCAAAATTAGGTCCAAGTTTTGTTTAAAAGAAATTCTTGGATATAGTTAACAGAACCTGATATGATATGGTACCCTCACTGGTGAGTGGTGACACATTTTCTTCTATACATGAGGAGTTATTTCTATAGATGATGCAATGTGATTTTATTTGCTGCTGGGCCATGACAGTATTATAAGAGCATGTTTGACTGTGCTTGAGAGTAATTCAAACGTACTTTTAAGTCGTTTTCCCAAACAAGATTTTCAAAATTGCTTTCATTACTAACTTTACTAGAAAGGACGTTTTAACTTTATATAGAAAATTTAAGTTAAATTTCAGCCTAACATGCTCTAAATTGGGTTGATACAAATCTGCTTATATATTAATTAATTGCTTTTAATGCATTCTGTTCGATGATCATGTGTCCTAAATCCAGAAGAAAATGAGAAAATATAACAGCCGTAGGGGCATGGCTGTGGCTGCAAGCAATAATGCCAATACATCTGATTTGGGGGATAAAGCACTAATCTTAAGAAGGCTAATTTTGACGCTGGCAGCCGCAGGAATCCTGATGTTGCAAAATCTACGGGACAGTTGTATGTTCTCTCATCGTACCTA
>CAIGRB010124732.1:134613-158541 GCA_903798255.1 Fraxinus quadrangulata | reverse complement strand
TTTTAATTTTTAATTAATCAAAAAATTATTTAATAATTAAAAATAATGCATATCAAATATTTAAAATAGATTTATAGAAACTTTATACGTTTTTTTTGAAAAGTTTTCAATAAAAAGATAAGTTTCAAATGTAAATCAATTTTTAAATTTTAACTTTAAAAAAATTGTAAAAAATTATAAATTTTTTTCTAAAAAGATATTAATGATGCGCATAATTGGCTGAGGCATGCATTAGTGGTAAACAATTGTCGTTGACTACCAAATAAGGCGTAAAGTCAATTGACTTGGTGTTTTCGTCCATCATTGCGCTGAGGCAGCTCCTTGACAACGTGCGATTTAGAATACTGTTTATCACTAGTGAATTTAGTTGACATAAAATTATATGAGAGCACTTAATTTTTCTAATTCATTGGTTCGAAAAATTGAGTATTTATTATTTCGGGGAGCTTGTTTATTCGAGGAGAGTGGGATTCTTTGCTCATATTCAGATGTGAGGTTTTCACACTGTTTTAGGCTTTGAGTGGTTATACTTAAAACGATACATTCTCAAACATTCCATTCCTCTTATTTATTAATTTAACATCACTTTTAAGGAGAGCGCCGTTTAAAAACAAGTACGGAAAGCGGCAGTTGACCTCAAGTTGAATTATTATATTAATTTCCTTAGTTTTATTAAAAAATTGAAAATATTAGACCATGTGAAATCACACTCAGACATGTAAAATGATTAAAGTGCTATACCATTTCGTAGTGATGCTACGAGGGACGAATCCAAGATTGTTCGTGAGTTAGGTTGATCATTGACTGTTAACTTTTCAATTATTTCCAATTCTTTCTGTGAATTCTGGTGGAGCCATCATGGGCGGTTGTGCTACTTTGTCGGGTGTTGACTTCGTCCTTGATGCTATCAAAATTTGTGCCTTACCCGACATGAGGACTCATTTGAGAATTAAGGTTTTGGTGACCCTTGGCCATGGTAGTCAGGGACTCGTTTGAGAGTCAAGGATTGCGGTGACCTGAGGTGGTCAAGAGACCTAGGGCCTTGTTGGCAGATGACTCACTTGAGAGTTAATGGTCTTTGTGAGTTGAGGTGGTAAATAGACTTGAGATCTTGTTGGTCGAGGACTTACTGAAAAGTCAATGGTGGTCAAGACTCAAGGCCTTGGGGGTCAAGGACTCGTTGGAGAGTCAACAATCTTTTGACTTAAGGTGGTTAAGAGACGAGGCCTTAGTGAGCTAAGTCATGACGACCCGAGGTCGAGGACTACTGAGGGTCAAAGATCATGGTAATCGTTGAGAATCCTTGGTAACTCTAGGGTTTTGTTGACTTGAGGCCTATGAGATTGATGCTCTTAGTGAGCGACTCGAAGCATGGATACTTTCGCAAGGCAAGTTGAGTCATTTAATTTAAAATAATTTTCACTGATCATGTAAAAGAAAAACAAGAGGGCACATAAGCTCGTTGACTCCATGACCTCAGGGCCAGACATGCCCGATATGTAGCTCGATGTTGGTATGTAGGCTTGATAACTAAAACGAAATACAAAGATAAATAATAAAACTAAGGATAGGCACACAGGCTCGAGACTAAAGCAAGAAAAAGGGCCGAGGATTGATCGACCATTTCACTTAAGTTTTGAGGTTTTTAGAATAGCAAGGTTGAGGTAGGGGTTTCCTCTTCATATCTTTCGTGGTATATGATACGCCAGGATGTCGAGTGTGAATGATGCCTTTGCTATGTAAGAAGCATGTCATGACTACTATGCCTAATGACATTAATGATTTGTAACAACTAGGCCTAAGTTAAAGTAAGGCTGCATCGGGCAATGGGACAACTGACAGAGGTGGTCACGATTGAACTAGCCTACGAGGTCCCAATTTCATATTTGTAGCTGAATTTATTGTCGGGAATATTTTCCCTATGAGAGNAATGCATTCTTTCTATATTTTTTGATATAAATATTGGATGAAAGCACATCATTTTGAAGAACCAAAGATTTTGGTAAGAAGACATCCAATGCAAACTTCAGATAAATCCACAAATATCGATTTTGTAATTCAGAACATGTAAAAGCTATCTCAAGGTAACTCACATCATTAAATATATATTGAAATTTTACCTTATGCTAATATTTCATTCAAAAATTACATAATACCTATTTCAAAAAACATCATCCATAGAGCGAATACGTTTGTACACCTCGAAGACATAATCTGGGTGGTTGGATACAAGCATTATAGGAGACGCAGTAGACGCATTGTTAGAAAATAATGCCAATGGCATAATGAACCATTTCGAATAGGTAAAACTAAAGTTTTAACATCCTCCAACAAGTATTCCTTCAAAACACCATCATTTACAATTGAAGAGCATTTGTTCCATCACATGAACCAGATGTAGAAATCAACGATGTGATAAATATTAAAAGTGAAACAAAATTAGTATTTTATCTCCAGGTGACACAGAAACGCCAGAATCCACCTGTGTACCAATTCAAAATTATCTTCGTATTCAATTCTTTGGTGGCAATTACTTACAATGAGCATTTAACTACAATGACTGAAACAAAATTTTCAATGTAATACATAAATAAACTACTTACAATATAGTTATGTCATATTATCATTTATTGAAATGTACAAAAAATGTTCTATTTACATATTTATTTAATTTCATTTAGCTAATAATATAGTAAATCAACTGTACAAACTTCAAAATTCAAATTTCATACACTATAAAAAAGAGTTGTTTATAATGAACCTACTACGTAGCTATGTCAACGAGTCGAGCAGAGCCCGTCGAGAAAAAAAAGGCTCGGCCCGAGCCTAGTCGGGCCGGCTCGAATTTTTTTTTCTTTTGCTGCCTACGCAGGCAATAAAAAAAGCCTCTTGTGCAGGCAGCTTGTTGTCCTAAGTAGACAGTATGTTGTTGCCTGCAGCTCAAGTAGGCAGCTTGCAGCAGCAGCAAGCAACCTGCGCAAGCAGCAGCAGCCTGCCTTATTTTTTTTACGGGCTAGTCGAACCACACGGGCCTGCCCGGGCTCGAGCCGGTGCCCCAAAATGGGGCCCGGCTCGGGCTTTTTCCGGGACGAGTTCGAGCCGCCGAACTTTTTTGTCATCCCTAGATATAGGTGCTTGATACCAATAGACATGAAGAGTGTGTGCCCAACCTCGAGGCTCGGGTGCCTGAAGATATTTGGCCCAAAAGGTCTCATGTCGGGCATCCATCATTTAGGGCGGACACTACCATTGCTACTTGGGGCATCAGGAGAATAAATTGATGAATAAACTATACGTAAACTATCATATTGATTTTATGTGGTTGATTAGAGTGGGATAAGAATTTCGAATTAATTTAATCTTAGCACTAATTGCATCAAACAGAATAAGGACTAGCTAATAGATACGATCATTGTAATCTTTATTCAATCTAATATGATGCATCAAACGTGCCCTTAAAATTTAACGTGTAAATTTATTTTATTGTTTGGTCAATAAGATACTCAAATACCAAACACATCCCATATCCTCATCCTGTACAATAAAAATATTGCAATGTTGCCCTCCCGGGCACATTTAAGTTGACAAAGGATGGGCATTGCTGGGTTTGCAACCTCAGGATGGGGAGTTCGAATCCTGAATGGAGCAGTTGAGTGATGTGATACTCATTTATGGGTGGAACAGTATGGTGATGTAATATTCATGGAGGAAGGCTTCCTTGGGGTCAAGATTATAAAAAGTGTATGGATCCTGATCAACTTGAACATATATCGTGATTTACTTCCGCTCATTGCTGAGGGGCTAACGTAAACTTTTGGAAAATTCATTTTTCAATTATAAATCGAAACAATGAAATTTCGGCGTGATAAACACGAGAAATTGTCGGCATCTCTTGCCACGTCATTGTACTGTGACCAATTAAATACTGCCACGTTTGACCAAAAATCTTGAGATTAGTGGGTCGGCCTTTAGCTGTCTCCAGTTTAATTCAGGTGAGATATTCTGGTGTACACAGTACGCATACACCCTTATAACGGGTTCACCACTCAAATTTTATTAGTTATAATATGTCATTTGATTTATTCAATACACCCATTCTCTCCTAATTATTTTATAACAAAATTTTGTATCATTGAATTTAATTTTTATTATTGGTCAAGAAATTCGTCTAAATATTCATTACGTTATTTCGTGATGTGACACTACTGGAAATCATTTCAAATATTTGAATATCGATTCAAATTGAGAAGTAAAATCTAATTTTATAAAATTGAATATACAAATATTATGCCTACTTGCTCGTTTTAAAAAGTCAAGTCGAAGCAACATTTTCAATATTAAACAATGTTTAGGCCTTTTTGGGTCAATTCAGAAGAGCAGATATAGATGGAAGATTAACTAGGCTAGTTCCTTGAAAGATAATAGTAAAAAGATTAACTAGATTAGACTAAAGGGACAATAATTGGTGTCAATTTAATGATGCATTTCTTGATAAATGTATCGACTAAGTAATAAAAAGTTCCCATTCGAGGGCATCTACGTTCAACTTTATCCATTCGATGTTTGGTCACTTCTATTTTGTTTTTAATACGTTATCGACGAATGACTAACGTAGATGCTGATAAAAAATGACAACTTTGATGGTAATTGTGGTAGTGTCCAGTTTTTATTCATATTTTTTTTTATTATTCTTTTGACATAAAATTGTATTTCGTGAATTATGTCTCATGATAATCCTATCTAAAATAATTATATTTTTTGCAAGACGAATCGAAATAAAACATCCTTAAATGCAATCTAGCAATTATCTTTTCTTTTTCTTTGGTTCAATTGAATTGATTGAAGTAAATCTCCTTCAAAGCCCTATCTTAGTCCTTGTTTGGCAATTATTAAAACAACTTTTTTTTAAACTCATTTTTAAGTACACATTTCTATAATAAAATATTCTGCATGAAAATCTAAAAAAAATTTCGTACTTTTTTACTACACATTCTTAAAAAATCACTATTTCTAATCCCATTTCCCAAAAAATCACTACAATTGAATTGATTGAATTAATGTGACCCATCTTTTCTCTTTTGCAAAAGAAAATACTTTTGAAAAGATTAACCAAAAAATATAAAGGAAAAAGGAATCTTGATGAGTTTTGATGTAATTATTATTATTATTATTTTTATTTCAATGTTTTAAAAATTGGGATAGGCTCTCAAAAAGTAAAAGGTTAAAGGTTAAAATGTTGAAATAAAGTTGAACTAGTAATAAAAAATTATTAAGAGTGTATTTAATAAATATTATTAAGAAAATAATGTATTTTAAATAATGATATGATGTAAAATATGGTTAAAAAGTAAGGAAAAATTATTGATGTAATTGAAAATATTATTTTATTAAAAAATGTGTGGTTAAAAATAAGTTTTGAAAGAATGCATTTTGAAATAATGTGTGTCAAACAAGGTATAAATAAATAGTTTTGAGGTAGAGTGATCAGTTTTTAGTTTATTTTAGCTCGTTTGTATAGCTAAAAAGATTGATAAAAATTTAAATTAAATTCAACAATTAATTTTAATTATATATTTTCTTAGATTTATAATTTTTATCGAATTATCAAAATTTACTATTATTTTTATCAAAATCCAAATGGGACATAGCGTTGTTTGGTGACCATTATTTTAAAATTCGTTTTTTCTCATACTATTTTTAACGCGATATTTTCAATATTTTCAACATAAATTTAAAATTTTCTCCAAAAAATTATTATTCAAAACATATTCTTTTAAAAAACATGACTATCAAACATTAGTGTTGACAACCTAGATTTGTATAAGAAGACGAATGGTGTTTTTATTATGATGGAGCATGTCACAGGAGATTTATAATCAATCATATGAACTGCCCCCACCAACGGACTCCGTCTTCTTATCTCTCTCTCTCTTTCAATTCCCTCCACCGCAATCTTATTTACTCGCCACCGTCCACGGCTGCCGGAGACTCCACCACCTCCCTGGATTGCACACTGGATTTCCTATAAACTCTTTTCATTTCTTCGCTTCAATACCGAAAACTTCAAATTTTGCCTCGGGAACCTGTAAGATTGAGGCTTTTTCTTGTTTGTTACTGTTGGTAATGTGTGTGTGAAAAATAAATCTACATTTTGAGTTTGCGTGTTTGAAAGAATATTTCCTTTGGATATCCATAAAGCATTTGCTGTTTCTCGTTCTGATTTGGGATTTTGATCGTCATCTGAATAGTCTTATATCTCATTCTCTGTACTCGATCCAAAACCAAAACGACGTAGTTTTCAGTAAGCATGTGCAAAACTTTCTGAATTGAGTGTATGGGTTGACATGTGTAGAATTGAGGGAGAAGGTGGAGTAATGGGGTTGAAAACGACGGCGTTTGGAGGGGATAGATTAGAGAAGCTGAGAAGTAATGGGGTTGTCGCAAAGAGGAGAATTAGGATTATAAGGGCAACGACATTGGTTTTGCTGTGTACTTGCTTGGTTCAGTTGACGGCACTGGGAGAGACGTGGGGGCCCAGGGTATTGAAGGGCTGGCCTTCTTGCTTTTCTCGAGAATCGGCTGCGGCTGCCACCTTGGAGGTTAAGTCATCGCCGGAGCTCCCGGCCAGAGTTCTGCCGGCGAAAAGTAAGTGGCCTCTAGTTTTATAATGTTTGTGTAATATGGAAATGAAAATATCTCAATTCAATGTGCAATTTGTTGAAAACTCACCCCTTATTAGTTCACAAGGCAGACATTCCATAAGCCATATTGTCAAAAGTCTTGAGCTGCTAGCGAGAGGGACAAACTCTTTGACACGCCCCCAAACTTGCAGACTGAATTCCTTTTTGCATCATCGTCCTTACACGTGGAGGACGTGAATTGTTATACATAAATGTGTTACTGCAACATCCCAGTTTTTTTGCTTTAACACTAAGTTACCTTTTGTCAAAGTCCTTACACGTGGATAAGACTGGTTGCTGTGAGAATCCAAATTTCGCTATTTTGAACTACCTTATTTAAAAGCTTAAATTGAGGTTATTCAGCAAGTGATTTAGGACCCATTCATAGCCATTAGGTTTTAATTAATGACGTAACGATATCTATTTTTGTACTTTAAGTAGCGAGTAATTGGTAACAACTAACAAGTTCATTCTTGTTTTCTTTCACTTTCTTCAATAAACTGCAAGTGTATACCAAATGTGCTTACTTGGTGATGTTGATTATTTTTTTGCTAAGGATGTGTTATTAGATTTAGTACTATATGTGTTAAACACTTATTCTAGCAATTATGATCTTAATTTATGGAAAAGTGAGAAATTATGCAATGTAAAATATAAGTATTATACTATACAAATAGGTTTAATGACCCGTTAAAAAACATGGGACACGTGTCGACATATGATTTGACAGTTTAAAAAAAAAAACCCAATCAATTATTGCCACCCTTCCCTGTCACCCAAATTCATCTTAATCACTAAAGGACTTGTAGAATCTTCAATTCTTTTGGATGGTTTCTTTACTTGTTATAGCTGTAGTGCAGGAATACATATTCTGTGTACGGAACTTTTAGCCCTTTCACAACTTCTTCTTCTAAATTGTTTTGTTTTAGACCAAACAAAATGATAAAAAGGAATTCGTGTATACAACACCAAGTTTCTCAGGACTAAGGTTTAGCTAGTAGTAGTATTAATTATCATAGTGTTGTTTTCCTCATTTTATTCTTTTAGTATGGACTTGTTTTGCATGATACTCAAGAATTAACTCCCCTTGAACCTTTTAACTAGTGTGGACAGTCCTTTTGATGTAGTGTTTTGAATATAGGGGTTTACAAGAATAATGGTTACCTGATGGTCTCGTGCAATGGAGGTCTTAATCAAATGCGAGCTGCGGTGGGATTTTTTAGTTGTTAATTGATATGCACACGACGAAGCAGAAACTTAATTAAGTTCCCCAGTTTTCCCAATAAATTAAATGGTTAACTGGAACTGTCATTTCTTTGGCTACAGATATGTGACATGGTTGCAATTGCAAGATATTTGAATGTTACATTGATAGTTCCTGAACTGGATAAGACTTCTTTTTGGAATGACCCAAGGTGTGCCTAGCTTCTCAATCATACCATTTTTGACTTATAAATTGATTTTTTTATCACGTTGGATATTTTCCGTGGTAACACAGTTGTTGTCTTTGATTTTGCAGTGAATTCCAAGACATATTTGATGTCGACCATTTCATCACATCCTTGAGAGATGAAGTTCGGATATTGAAGGAACTACCACCAAGAGTCAAGAGGAGAGTTCAGCTAGGAATGAGATATACGATGTCTCCAATTAGTTGGTCGGACTTTGCTTACTATCAGAATCAGGTTGGTGGTTTGTGGTCTTGCTGTTTTGATTTCTTCTGCTTTATGTTATGGATTAAGACCCATTCCAATCACAAGAGCAATATGAAGCAAAACGAAATCTGAAACAAACTATCAAATACACTCAGTTTTATCACCCTCAATGTGAGAACTATGTCCACAGGCAAAATCTTCCCCTATATGTCCCTAATAAATCCTTTAATTAGTAGGAATATTAATTCGATTTGTGGTCCGAGGGTGGGGTAGTAGACAATTTGATGAAGCTTTATAATATCCAAAACTGTAACCTTCTGATTTCTACTTCAATTGTATTTCACTCTTTTTACATAATACATGCAGATACTTCCGCTGATTCAGAAATACAAAGTTGTGCATTTAAATAGAACGGATACTCGCCTTGCCAATAATGGTCAGCCCTTGGAGATTCAGAGGCTTCGTTGCCGAGTAAATTTTAGTGCTTTGAGGTTCACTCATCAGATTGAAGAATTGGGCAGGAAAGTAATCAACATACTTAGGCAAAATGGTCATTTCATGGTACTTCATCTCAGATATGAAATGGACATGTTAGCCTTTTCTGGCTGTACTCAGGGCTGCAATAAGGACGAGGTGGATGAGTTGACAAGAATGAGGTTGTTTACTTTGTGTTGTTGAAGGCATAATTTAAATAAATGAACGTATTCCCTCTCTTAATACATTTGTGTCAAAATTGTGCTCGTGTCAGCCCTTAGATCTGACCTACACACGAGGAGACATGTTGAATATATTATTAATTAGCTGAATAAACTTATTTCCTGTTTAACATTTTAAGTTTTCAAATAAGATGGTTCAATCCTATTGTACAAGTACTAAGCTTTCGCCTCTCTCCTCTCGCCTTCCCAGATATGCTTACCCATGGTGGAAAGAGAAGATCATAAACTCCAATTTGAAAAGGAAAGATGGTCTATGTCCTTTGACACCTGAGGAAACTGCTCTCACATTAAGGGCATTAGACATTGATCGCAATATCCAGATTTACATTGCTGCTGGAGAAATTTATGGTGGACAAAGAAGAATGAATAGACTTGCAGCAGCTTATCCAAACTTGGTAAGTAAATAAGCAGAAGCTAACAGCCAGGATTTGGAATCAACACGTGCCTTTGTTTTCCATCACTTGTCTTTTGCGTTATCATAATTTATAACAGGTTCGGAAGGAGACGCTGTTGGAGTCTTCAGACCTTAGTTCCTTCCAGAATCACTCTTCTCAAATGGCAGCACTCGATTATATTGTTTCGCTGGAGAGCGATATCGTTGTTCCTACCTACGATGGAAATATGGCTAAAGTTGTTGAAGGCCATCGGAGGTAATGATTTTGGTAAATAAATTTGTTTATTTGACTTGCCTTGAAAAAAAAATAGAGAGAAGATTTCAGTATTTTGCACTATATCTCTCTTTTCTCCCAGTGCTTATTCAAACACAAAGGTCAAAGAACGACCATAGTGAAGTTTAACTCATAGCATAAAACTGATTCTCATTAACCCCGGATTTACTGTTTTAGTTGATTTGTTAAGTTATAGTGTATTTCATTATAGTTTTATGATTCATAGTATTCTTTCCTATTTGATCCCTTCTAAAAAGAATCAATTTAGTAGATCTAGTATGTACCTACTGGCATTAGATATTAAAAAAAAAAAAAATAGAGAGAAGGTTTCAGTATTTTGCACTATATTCTCTCTTTTCTCCCAGTGCTTATTCAAACACAAAGGTCAAAGTACGACCATAGTGAAGTTTAACTCATAGCATAAAACTGATTCTCATTAACCCGGATTTACTGTTTTAGTTGATTTGTTAAGTTATAGTGTATTTCATTATAGTTTTATGATTCATAGTATTCTTTCCTATTTGATCCCTTCTAAAAAGAATCAATTTAGTAGATCTATTATGTACCTACTGGCATTAGATATTTCAGTCTGAAATTTCTTTGATTATCTTTCAGATATCTTGGGTACAAGAAAACAATTTTATTGGATAGAAGGCTTTTAGTCAATCTAATAGACCAATATAAATCTGGTTCACTAACTTGGGATGAGTTTTCTGCTGCCGTTAAAGATACTCATGCTGAACGCATGGGAAACCCAACAGTAAGGTTGGTGATTCCCGATAAACCTAAAGAAGAAGATTATTTTTATGCCAACCCGCAGGAGTGTTTGCAACAATTAAGTGACAACGAGCCACGAGGTGGTATTTGAACCTCTTTTCCTGTAAACTTTGGTCGGAATCCAGGCAGTCAAGTAATGGATGTCAATACAAATTCCCCATCTGAGTCATTTTGAGATGAGGGCTT
Organism: Fraxinus quadrangulata; assembly: GCA_903798255.1. Lineage (NCBI taxonomy): Eukaryota > Viridiplantae > Streptophyta > Magnoliopsida > Lamiales > Oleaceae > Fraxinus > Fraxinus quadrangulata. The sequence goes on along the minus strand of CAIGRB010124732.1, from coordinate 147,859 downwards.
GCTTTGACGCGGCTTTCTTGAAGATTTTATATGAAGCCAGGAGAGGATTGCATTTAACGGGATCACATTTATGTTTTTTTGTGTAAGTTAATGATACAATTCATGTATAGAAGCTTACCCTGCCTTTCAAGGATTATATTGACTTATCCTCAGTATACACATAAGGATGCAAATACAGATTTTCTTCTACTGGAAATTGGATTTGCCTAAGGTTGAGCCTTTAATCTTGTCTTCTTTTCCTTTTTTGTTCATCAGCCTGTGTTCCATATTGCCTTGTAGTCATTCAACAATATGATGCCAGTGGCTAAATATTCATATTTTGTCCCTCTGCGATCAGCATGTCGATAAACATTCTGATAGCGTTGTAAAGTTCGTCTGGAGAGCTGAATCGTGCCTGGCCTAATATCGGTCATTTTTCTCTTCAGACAATTAACTATAAAAGGAAGAATAAAAATCCTGTTGGCTTTCAGAGAGCCTAGCCCGCCCCTGTCAAAACTTGTTGGCCATGGCTAGCTAGTTTTACACCTCTACATTGCGATCCAAAGAGCTTTATTTGAACGAAATTCTGACTACATAAACATGAATCCCAAAAATTTGAGTGTCCAATGAATGTTTTGTAGGTGGACTTTCCTCTGTAAACAGCTGGTTCTTAGGGTGTCTGATTTAAGTATAACCAATGTTATGGTGAAAATAAGTGATTTTGGCCAAATGATTTTTTGTACTTATTGAAATAAGTTTTTATAAGCAATTAAGAATGTCAAATGGTTCATCTGAGAATGTATGTTCTGTTAACCAAATGATACAAATAGAAAAATATAAATACAGAATTAAACTAGTAAAATATCATTTTGTCATCATGCTTCTTAATAATGCCTAGAATATTTCTGTTCGTAGAGAAAATTTTCAGATACTCACATGGGGGTGGGCCCATGTGAATTAAATATTGCAAAAAAGGGCCCCACCTATTTGTGGGTATTCGGTAGGCTTTCTATATGTTTTTTTTTTCTATACACACAGTATTCTTCGTGCGGCTATGACTTCTGCTCATTCTAATAAAATAATATTCCATTCTCACTAACCTATTTTTTGCAGAAGACCAATATGTGTTACTTTTGCAACTATTATGTGCCTGACAAGTTATATTAATTGCTTGACTAAATGGACCAGTCGATGTACAAATTATTTAGGTATATCTTTACTGTAGTTATCAAACTAATTAGATTGAATCAGATGATATATAATCATCTCATGTCCCTTATAATTAATCAATTATTACAAATTATAGTACAATTTTGGGATGAAGCAAGTGAATACATCTACAAAATTGTGTTTGCAACGGGTACTAAATTCTACCCTATTGATATTCACTCTACCTGTCCTAACTGACGGTTCCAACGACAACACGCAAAGAAATGGCGGGGCTTTTATTCACACGACCGCTCCAGAGTGAGAATTAGTAGGAGAAGTTGGAATATAAAGTGTATAAAATAATTAAATATTTGAGTGCAAAAGCTGAGATCTAACCTTATATGTGAAAGAATCAGAATTTATTTGAAATAGTTGCTTTTAAGGATAATGTCACCGTCTATTGACAACGGAGTTTTCGATTCTCCACCATTTCCTAATTATCTAGAGCCAATTCTTAGAACATGGCAACTTGCATATAACATGTTACTTGATGTGGGGATATGGTTATAGTTCCCTGGGTGTTGTGGACAAACACGTCATAAGAGTCATATGCCTTAAGGATAAATTCACCGATCTATCACCCGTGTACCAAAATAGGCGAGTTATCACTATTGTCCAATGGACGGCGAGGCATCTAGTCGACCTTTAGAGTACTTGGAGCCAGCGGATGAGCTCCAAACAAGGAAGAGCACGGCAACTACCAACATGCATATAGTTTACCTATCCCTTCTAACATCTGACACGACAGAGATACTACATCAATCATCATAGACAATATCACGATCATTTGATAACAGGTACACGTATGCCGCACTTGTAGATCCAGAAATGATCAAAATCATTGCTGAAATTTCGAAGTAGACTTCAAGCCAAGCCACTCTTGTTTGGCATTCCGAACCCACAAACCGCAAAGTCTCCATCTCCGCATAAAATGTTTCAATACATATATTAATTAGAATCATGCTAGAGTTACAGTTTTGGTTCAATTTTTTTCACAACCCTGTGAAAAAAATTTTGAACCAAAGCTGTACATTCAACTTTACTGTATTAATTATGCGAAAAGGTACAAATGATCAAGAAACCATGCACCTAATTTTCTTTTGTCACAAAAAACGACATAGCTTCAGTTGCTTTTCTCAATAGTCAGTACACCATTTTGGGGGTATCTTTAGTTTGTTACGATTGAGGGGAGCTTATGTTATTAATTATTATATATTACACTATTAAAGACTATAGTTTTTAGTTACATATATTGAAATTATAAATTAACAACTCATTTATAAATTATAACATGTATTAAAATTTACAAAATTTAATATAAAAAAATGGACATAAAATATTATTGCAATTAGATTGCTTGAAATTCAGAGTTTAAAACTGGTATTAATGTCTAGAAACGTGATGATGTGTCGAGCTACATAATAAGTAGTCACGACACATTGAAATTTAACATGTATGGATAATAGAGGACAAAATCTGAAATAATCGTGCGTCAAGTGGTAGTGTCTAGAGGATTTATTTAGACTTACACAAAATTAATGTGATAATATATCAAATCAGATGTCATTTAATTGTAACAATGAGATCTCTAGAATTAATTTATTAAAGAGGGAGAAATTATTAATAAATATTTTCAAAATAGCGTGAAATAATCTATAAATTAAGGAAAGATTATATTGTAAGCATGAAAATTAGGAAAAAATGTTAAAATCTGTTAAATTAATTGAGGTAATTTTAAACATATTATCGAAAATAATTATGAAATATTAGTAATTTGAAATATTTTTAAATATCCAGTATAATGAAAATTCGAAAATAGAAAAAACTAACCATACCCTTACACCAGTAAAAGGTGGGCCTCCGCGTGAACAATCCCAATTTGGGCTTGGGCTAGGGCTAGTTACCAGGCTGCTTAGAGGGTTCGTACTGGCCTACCCACGAGAATTCGATCCAGATTTGAATCTCACGAATCCAATCCGAACCTCCCGTGTGTCCCCCATCATTTACCCGTATCCGATTAGGGATTGGCATTTTTCTCTCGTCTCTCTCATCCATGGCTTCGAGGAAATACAAGGAATTGTAATTATCACACATTGAAAGAAAGCTTAAACAAAAACTAAGCTCATGGCGGCAAATCTTCTCTCAAACCCTACACTTTCATATTCTTTCCTTGGTCATCAACTGTAAGTTTTTTTCTTATATTTCATGAATTAAATTACTTTTTTTTTTGTATTAATTCGATGTATAATCTTGTTCGTAGATTATTATCCCTTTTCTCCTTTTAAAAAAAGAAGCTTTATTTTTGATGCAGTTCAGCTCGAGGTAAGTCGAAGAGAATAACGCCGTGCAGCTTCAATTTTAGGAGTCCTAAATGCGCCGTGAATGCTCCATATGAAGGTAAATTTACCTGACATATAGAATTCAAGCACAAATAGCATCATGCATGTCTAAGCTTAAAACTTTTACTTGCAAGGATATTTACTCATAATTATTAAGTTAGAAAATGAACAATTTTCTTATGGGTCACGGTTGGGGGATAAGGAAGTTACTTATTTTGGCATTTGACAGTAAGAAAATATCAATTTAAAAAATAATTATTTTCGGTTTTTGAATATCTTTAGGTAATATTTCAAAATTTCCTCGGGTTAATGTCTGGGATCCTTATAAGCGGCTGGGTATAACTACTGATGCTTCTGAGGAAGAAGTTTGGAGTGCTCGGAATTTTTTGTTGAGCCAGTATGCTGGTCATGAGAGAAGTGCTGAATCAATCGAAGCTGCTTTTGAGAAACTGCTGATAAGCAGCTTCAGGAATAGGAAGAAAACAAAAATCAACTTAAAGACAAGGCTAAAGAAGAAGGTCGAGGAGTCTCCACCGTGGGTTAAGAACTTGCTTAGTTTTGTGGAAGTACCCCCTCCTGTAATCATTTTAAGAAGATTGTTCCTATTTGCATTTATGGCGTGCTGGAGTGTGATGAATTCTGCTGAAGCTGGGCCTGCTTTCCAGGTTTGTTTTATGCGTCTGATTATGATACAATTTCCTCTCAAACGTATTCCACTTAGGGTTGCTTGCCTGGGAGAGTACAAAATATCGTTATTGGCTGAGATCCCATTTTATGCAACTATTTACTCTTACTGCTAGTTTGTTGGGAAGTTTTTTGCTAGATTCTTTGAGAACACATAGTTTACTATAAATTGACAATAAATTTTGGATACATATTAATTCATTACTTTATTGTGTTCCCTAAAAGCTTCTAGGTAGTTAATTTTGTCTAAGTTTGTCAAAATGATTGCCTTTGTCGCAGAAATAAAATTCCTAACTTCAATTTTATGGAAACAACTGACTCAGGGAAGCTAGGAATCTGCAGTAAAGAGATACATAAAGAGAAATTGTAGTAAGAAATATGAGGCTTCAACTGTTGTGATGATCCAGAGGAGCTAATATGTTGGTGTATTGTTGTAGAACTGAATTTAAGAGCTTGTATGATTCCATAATGAACTATTAATAGGAGTATGAAATTTACCAAATTTAACAAAGAGAGAACTGCTGTTGGTATCTAAACTGACAAGATCAAGCTACATATTTATAAATTATAATAGTACTTAGTTTTGGAGGAAAAAGAAGCAAAAATGTTTTATCTAGAAGAAAGTAACGTATTGTCTGGTTAAATACAATAAAAGACACAGAGAGACCTGTGAGAGCTTGTTTAGAGCATTAGTTTCCTCTAGTGGAAAGAGAACTTGTCCTCCAGTTTTTAGCTTTCCGCAATCTTCTAGATCTCGAAATTAAATAGTTTGTTGGATGTTTCTGGATTGACCTCCTCCAACAGTTTTGATTTGCTGCCTTCCTTCCCTTTATACAATCCCGGGACAGCAACATCGCCTGTCGCCTGTTGCCAAGGTCTGTTGGGACCTTGGCACAAAGTGCAAAGCGGGCATATATTTTGTTGAAGCAAAACACGTCATATTCAATGTCAATTCTCTATATAGGCACATTATATTCAACAATATAAGAAATTGCAGCAACTTTATGCAAACATCAGTTATGTTAACAGAATCTGCCACACAGTAACTTCATATGAATATATTATATGTGTTTCAGCATTTGATCCAATTGCAGCAACCAAATATTGTTAGAATTTAAGAAACTAAAGTAAAGCCAGCATTTTAGAAATAGGAGGACTTGTGATGCTCTGAAATTTAATAAAAATGTATTTTCCATGTGCTTCACTCTTTTTTGAACCCGGACCATGGTGCTTTTTTGCAGTTCAACTCTATTAAAATGGCCTAGTTGTTGTACCATTGCTGCCCTTGAAAAAACTATTGGACATTCATCAAACATTGGGATGCAAGTCATTCTTTGAGCCTTACTAAATTTGATCTCATGGATGGTCGCCAGTGTTCAATTCTTCTCACAGAATCAGTATCAAGAATTTTCTTCATAGGAAATGTTTACTTCTCTCTAAAAAATAAGAACTTTTTAGCATCTTAGCATTTTTCTTGTGGCTTCGTCTAATTTTCTTCTCTTGGTTCACCATGACCTTGGCTAACTTCTCGTGTGTTACAATGAAACTCAGGCTCTACTTGTTTTGCTTTATTTAACTGATTATTATTTAAAGAGGAAGGATAGACCCTAAGCTAACGTGGTGGTTGCTAAAGATCTAATTACTTTAGATCTCACAATGTACCAAGCAGAGTAGCAAAAAAAAGGATTCCGAAAGCTAGTCCCAAATTTATCAAGATTAAAACTTTGTTTGTTGTTGAACTGATTATAGTAATTGAAAATAAATTAGGAAAGTAATTTAGAAATAATGTGTTATTTTTAAGATTAATATTATTCAGCCCACCAGTCTCTGTAGCAATGAGATCACTGCTACATTGTCCAATAAAACTATAATTCATTTTTATGACTAGAATTAATTATTAACTTACTTAGATTGTTATCAACATTTTAAGCTACACTAAACAAGGGCATAGTAGTCGAAACTTGGTAATTAAGCAATTTCCTAAATCTTAAAGTACAATGATCGAGAGCATGTTTGTTTGGGGCTTATTTGGCGATTATATGCAGGAGAGAAAAGAGTATGTTTACTCTGAGACTATGCTCGCCGGACACTCTCTCATTAGAAAATGTTAGAATGACTAGAAAACTATTAGGTTCGTACCTGTCACGAGTTCCAATTGCCTGCTATACTTTGTGTGATGGAAGTGAAAAATCTGCAAAGACCCTTACTTCCGTTTTCCCTCCATATCTACTTTTAGAATGCTCAGTGATGCCGTTGCTCTTAGCATTAAGAATATCCTATCTTGTTACTTGGAGGTATCATGCATTCATGATTATGTAATTATGTTTACATCTATACAACAATTTAATTTCAAACGCTTGAATATTTTCAACTGGCATATTTTGATTATGTATAATTTTCCCTACACAGGTGGCATTGTCTTTGGCAGCTTGCATATACTTCCTCAATGACAAGACCAAGAGCTTGCCTAGAGCTGCTATTATTGGGTGAGTTATGTGGGAGAAGAGCTCTTTAATTTCCTATTTTTACCCCGATATCAGATTCACTGCTCTATTAGTTACTTATTGGTGAATATTTGTTGGTTATTGTTTTATTCATGGCAGATTCGGGGCTCTTGTTGTCGGCTGGATATGTGGTTCTTTCTTGGTTCCATTGATCCCATCGTTTCTGTTGCAACCCACTTGGACTCTTGAACTTCTAACGTCACTGGTAGCGTATGCCTTCATGTTTTTGGGATGTACTTTTCTGAAATGAAACTTCACAGTCTGTCTTTTGACCATGACATTCTTGTGGAACATGTAACTGCAGCTGATGTTTTACAAGTTCCATTGTACTTCAATCATGATTTTCGTTAATCGTGATATAAATTTTGAGAATAGAGTTATCATACGTGCGATCTTCTTGAGTTTCTTTCTTTAATGGTCCAATTCTCCTTTTAACCTCTTGTACCACCTTGTTTTCTAATGGTATGTTTTTTATGATTTCTTGTATTTGTAAAATTGATGAAACAAATACAAAAATGTGGTTTCAATGTTGCTCATCCCACATTTATTTAGGTAGAACTCACCTTACATTACGTAAATGTAGTTTTAACCATTGGTATTAGAGCATACACCCTCGGGGATATACTAATATTAATTTTTCCTTGGGAGTAATATTTCATCTCAAGTTAATTAAAATAGGGACCAAAAATTTAAAAAATGCAAATATTATTTACTTCGTCTTAGGTCATTGAGTTATTTTTTTTCTATTTGTTTAGAACGCTCAGCAGTTGGGTACATAGGTGCGTGATTTCATTTAGTTGCTTACTTTTGAGGTTTATGAAATTTTATTGTGTTAGTCGAAGCACCAAAAGGAGAATTGAGAATTTTTTGACAGGAGATTAGAGTGTTTTTCCTTAAGAGATGGACAATTCGTCCACCGGATTTTATTAACTATAGTTATGATTTTTTTTTCCCATTGTTCTCTTCACAAGTTAAATTTGTTTGCTTCCTTGAGTGGCCCTGTGAGGTTGGTTATAGGTTCGGCACGACCTGCAATTTATATGTTGGTTCAACCATCTACGAGGACCGAACCGGCCTGTATACAAGTTCTTGAGAATTATAGTCAACTATTGCTCGTTTGATGAAATTAATTTTCAACGCGTCGAAGCATATATTACATGATCTCACAACTTTTATCAAAATCTGCTAAAATATTTATCAAAAACTTCATCGAACAATCCCATAATATCAATAAACTTTGTGTTCTATTTCACCGAATATCCTTCCTTATGAAACCAATAACTATATAAATTAAAGAATAACTAAATAAACAGCAATAGAATCACCAGAGTTTATTGCATCCAGTAACAACACCTAATTAATTAAGCAGGGCCTCTGTATTTCTGGTATCCACGGTGATTGCTTTTGAGCGCGCAGCATCCAATGGAGTAGACAATAATTACAATAACTAGGATAATGGAATTGATGATGGCTATAATTCTCCAATCTTTTTTAATATTGTCGAGTACTGCTATCTTGCAAGACTCGCAATCGAAGCAAAGTTCTTTCTGGACGTTGCTCCACGTCTTACAATCTTGATTGGACACTGCCGGGCCAGTTTTCGGAGCTATCCAATAGGTTGCATTCCGGGACTGGAAGCCACAGTAAGTCGGTGGCTTGCAGCAACCCGACTGCATGCAAGAAATTGGTGAAAGATCATGATCACACACACACTCTCTTCCAGCACATATAAATAACATGCTTATCGAAACAAAAACAACGAATTATAAGTTTTATTGTCAATAAACTCTCGATTCCGCCTATGGTATCATATCGGGTCCCTAATCCGAGTAACAGAAAAGGGGTGAAGGGATTTGACATTCAGTAGAACTTGTGTTAAATCTTATGACACAAATCTTAAAATCGGGATGCTATGTATTCATTTAGTTAAGCCCTTGTTTGGGCTCCATTAAAATCAAATTTTTGGAATAATGTATTTTGGAATAGAGATTTTTTGAAAAATGTGTGGTTAAAAAGATTTTTTTTTTTTTAATTTACATATAATATTATTTTATTGAAAAATGTGCGGTTGAAAGAAGAAAAAAATATATTTAAAAAAAAAAGAAATTTAATATTATTTTATTAAAGAATATCTCATTGAAAAGAATAAATAAATAAAAAATTATTTTTTGAATAAAAAAATCCAAGGAGGGGCTAAAGAAACCCAAATCAAGTAGAAGTTTAAGAAAGACAATTAAGTAGTTTCCTTTTACAACATAATTACAAGTTGTCATTGATTGTATTAATCCTACTTAGAAAAGAAATCGAAGAAAACTATTGAGATCTTGATTAATTAAAGGAGTTTGAAAACATGGTTGGATAACCAAGTTTTAAGATTAATTTACCAAGACAATCTCTTATATTCATAAAAATAAGAGAATCCAAATATCCACTACCAATACTCTATCTGTGTGTTTATCCTTCACATGACAGAAAATAAATAAACAAATTATAATTAAAATATAATCTCCCTTTTAGTTTTCAATCCATATTTCTGCAAGCAAGCATTAATGTGCAGTGCATGCATGTGAAATTTACAGTATTAATTGATGTTAATTTTCAAATCTGGCATAACAAAATACTATGCACGATGAGGTAGAAACAAAGACATACACAAAATGAGGAACAAAACCAAAACATATATGATACGATGATACAGATGAAACAAAGACAAATCGAGGATTATGAACAAAATCGAAATACATATGATAGCGAGATATAGAATCAAAAAGGGACATAGGTTATGATTTATGGATACAATACGATGAGATAGAAACAAGACAGGGACGAATTAATACCTGAATTAGAGACAAGTTACTTAAGTAAAACTCCTTGTCGTTTTTCTCCGTTAAATGATGACACAAATTCACATCAACCAAACAATTCTTGAATTCATCCCAGTTTCCTGCATTGATCACATAATTCTGCAACCAACGCGAATAATCTCCCAGTCTATGTTCTCCAAACCTTTTTTCCGACAGTGCTTTTCCAACGTTTTTATTCGTGACAACTACTGTAAAAATTGTAAAAGCAGCCAATCCGACAATAAGCAAAAACAAAACCAGAAGATAAACCCACATGAAAAATGATAGTCTGCAGCAGGATCCCAATAAGCCCAGTAATGAAACGATTAAAAGGGCTAAACCCACAAAAAATAGAGGCTTTTGGAGAATTTTGTGACATGGGGTGTTTGAATGTGTTCCCAACCAAAACGAAAACCCAATGGCCGCTACAGAAATTATGAATGTTAGAATGTTTAACAGAGTGATGATTCCACTGCTGACACGAACCATTTTTCTTGGTTCTTTTTGCCAATTTTTTGTCTTTTAAATGGAAAACGATCAGATCACTAGAGAGAAAAGGCAAAACCCTGGGATCTGATGAACGATTTTCTTGAGTTCTTTCACGTCTTTTGAGTGTGTAAATATGTGAAGTGGGGTGGAGGAAAAGATGGGGTGTATCTCTAGTGGAATTCTTGTAACGGTGAAAAACGGTTTTTGCTTGGGAATTTGAAATGAGATAATTTCTGTGGAGGTCCCCAATTGTTTGAGATATGTGAATAATGGTCCTTTTGTAACGGTGAAAAACGGTTTTTGCATGGGAATTTGAATTGAGATAATTTCAGTGGAGGTCCCCAATTGTTTGAGATATGTGAAAAATGGTCCTTTCCTTTCATATCTCGACAGGTCCATCCTGAATCTTCAAATCTTAATTTTCATCGTCCTATATTCTACCCTCACAAATAGTGGTCACACGTCGATTTAAAGTCCATTTAGATGGATTCCGTCTCTCTAAGGACTCTTGGCTACATCTATAAAGAGTAGAGGATGGTGCTTTTCAAGATTTCAAGGTTCTGGATCTACTTGCATATATTATAAACGTTAGGGATCTACATATAATTTTCTCATTGTAAATTGCGATTCCTATTTTTAAGCCTGGTTTTGACAGAATCTACTAAATTACCATGATGGATGGGAGTTTGAGGAGGGGTAAATTGGGTAATTTGAATTGGATTTAATTACAAAAGCTGAGGTGTACAATTAAGAGTTTAACCCGCATTAAATAGTTATTAAGAAAAGAAGTGTCCAACACTAACCGTTCTATAGGCAATTAATTTTGCTAGTTTCATTGGATAATATTGGAAAGGAAAATTAATGATAAATTCATTATAAAATGGTCAAAATACAATAAAAATTGAATATTAATTGGAATATACCAATAAAGTTAGAACACAAGTTTTTCAAAACGGTTATTACATTTAAATGCTTTATAGTAGTGCCGGTAGATAATGAAAAAATTTGTTTCAAAATTTTCAAAAATCGGGTCATAATTAAATTTTATTAATTATTAAATATATTATGTTACAATCATCCAAATAATTGATCACAAATACACTTCATCCCACCCTAATCCCAATGACACAAGTCAAACATGCGCCACTTCTAGCACCACTATCACCTGCAACACCACCTTTTGTGATCACCACTATCTCACAACTAGTCAAGCATCGCCAACGTCACCACCACTTGCAGCACCGTCGCTCACACTACCACAACCACAAGAACCACCAACTACCAACAAAAATCATTCCAAAACTCTGACTAAGTAGCAGATTGGAAAAATAAATCATCCCCAAAAACCACCATCAAAACTTCATATTCACCGCGCAACAACATTGCGAGTATTCTTAGAGCAACGTCGTAATGCAGCGGTGTGAACGGCGCCGTGAGTGGGGCTAAGCCGTGCCGATGGTTGCCTTTCGGTGGTGAGAATATTGAGAGACGAGAGATGGGAAAGGATAGAGCGAGAAGAGTGAGGAAAATTATTAGAGTTTGAGAAGTGAAATGTGGTGAGATAAACGAGGATGGGGTATGGTAAAATGGGTATGTAAATTAATTTAATTTTATGATATTATTATTAATATTAAAAATTTAAATTATCGTCTAATTTTTTGAATAAAAAACTTCAAAACATTGATTTTTGAATTGGAAAGGTAAAAAACATGTGTGGGTGTAATTTCCACTTGGACCAATAATTAATTTCCAATTTTTTACCACACATTCTTCAAAAGTAATCCTTTTCAATTTCAAATAATTTCTCCCAAACAAACACTAAAATCAATTGAAATATACTAGTTAATCGCAGTGGGTAAACCTCTTAATTCTTGTCAATCAGCCACATGGAGATAAACGGGGCATCCTCATTATGGGCGACATGTATTAGTATATCCATAGTTATTATACCCAACCAAAGCACCGGTTTCAAGGATTAATTTGGTCGATAGATCATTGCCATGTCAAAATGTAAAACAAACCAACTTTTTCTATTAAAGAAATAAAGGCAAAAGAAAATTCTATTTTTTAAAAATTCATTTATTTATTGGAATATTATACATTCTCAAAATTTCTCCTTTAAACAATTAAATCAAAGATATATAATCCCAACCTTCAATTAAGCTAATCTGACGATCTAGATCTATTAAAACTTTAATTGGGTGTATTTATATGTGGGTTTTAAATATTTTAAAAACATTAATAGATCTAAACCATGAGATTAGCTTGTACATATTCGTTGATGAGAAGAGCTTATAGTTGAGACTTGGCACTTCATTTCATGGATTTCCAAAAAATTTGATTGATTTGAGTGCATGCAGTTCATCAGTTTTCAATAAATAGGGACCATATAAACGAATCAAGAGCTAGTTCCTTGTCATTTTTCATCTATGGTGCATGGTGAAAATTGTGCATATTGGAATTTACTCCCTCCATCTAGTTTTAGCTTATGTGCAATCTCAAAGCATGCACAGAATTGTTTCAATTTCAAAAGAATCGGGTACCCAATTTTGTAAAGAAGCAAGTTGGTAATCAATATTTCATTATAATTACACAACCAGCTTCCAATTGCAGAAACTGTCCAGATCTTCGTCAAGTCATCAGATAGCTCTCCAAAATTATTCCTCACGCCAAATTTTTAACACTAGGCCGACTTGGAAAACAAAGCATAACCTAACTTCAAAAAATAGACACATGAAGGTCACGTCACAAATTATGCCCTTATTTGAACCCCATTTTTGGGAAAAAACATATATTTTGAAATTTTGTTATTTTGAGAATGTATGGTTAAAAAATATTTACGTATAAATTTATTTTAATGAAAAATGGTGGTTGAAAATTAGTTTTGAAAAAAATGAGGAGCCGTTCTCTTTGTCGTTTCATTCCGTTTTTTATTTTCAATTTTCCAGAACAGTGAAAACACATTTACTTACCTATTTTCGAAAACAAATTTCTAAAAACGAGTTTAAAATTACAAAGAAAACAGAAAACGGGAAAAATGTCATTTTGAATGTTTTCAATTAAAATCAAGCCAAAATTTTCAAAACGCGTTTTGGGTGTTTTCAAAACAATTTTTCAAAATGTCAAAAAGAACATATTTTCAACAATCTCAAAATTGACACTCAAAACACAAAACCCAAAATGAATTCAAAATACAAAA
>CAIGRB010124732.1:115309-134451 GCA_903798255.1 Fraxinus quadrangulata | reverse complement strand
AGAGAGAGAGAGAGAGAGAGAGAGAGAGAGAGAGAGAGAGAGAGAGCACATTTTCCAATTTTAGGCTTTTGAAAATAATTTTTCAAAATGATAAAAAAAAAATATTTTCAACAATTTCAAAAAAGACACTCAAAATAAAAAACTTAAAATAAATTCAAAACTCAACGAAAAACTGAAATACGAAGAGAACAGTTCGTGAGCTTTTAATAAAATTGGACTCCAACAAGGGCTAAACGTATAAATGCTTGGCCTTCCCAGATAATTCCATAGTCGAGCTGGCTTGTGCAACTACAATAAAGACTGATGACCAGCTTGCTCATTTTAATAAGGTTGATGACAAATTTCCTACTCAAGCAATAGGTTAGAGACTAAAGACGGGTTATTCCTTTAACTTTACTACTAAAAAGTAAAAACTGATTATTAGAGGGTTCTTTATTTCTTCAGAAATGTAGGTAAATATGAGAAAGGACCTTCAGGAGCTTTGACGAACAAAATTTAATTTTAGCTAGGGAGATTTTTCTTAAGAAAATTATATTTTCCTTCCAAGGAGAAAAATTCAAAAACAATTAGATAGGTATAGAATTCTTACATCAATACATATGTAAAACAGCATACCTATGCAGTAGAAAGATTTCTAATGTCTATATCTCATCCAGAAACTGTTGAAGATCGTCCAGTTTTCCATTAAACAGGCCTACAAAATTCAAGCCAGCATTTAGTATTCAAAATCAGTCAACATTAACACAAAACCTTGGCAACTTGTCACAATAATTACCATTGCCTTGATTCATTCGAAATCTGTCTTCTTGTGGTATACGCAACCTCTTTGCTCTGATGCTTTGAATTTCGTCCATACTTCTCCTATTCAGCTTCTCCAATTTAGAACGAAATTCTGATGCAGTAGTAGCTAACTCTGTTGAAGGAAAATCTACTTAAAAGGGTTGTAATTTGACATAAAATAACTGAAGTGTGAACCAATTAAAGAAGTCAGAAAATCTTGCAAATTAGATCCCAGATATTCAATCTATTCTCAAAATCAAATTCACAGCAGTACGTTAAAAGCACAAACTGAAGAATCCAAATTGGTGAACCCGATACAATGTCAAGTGAAATAAACAGGACTAGAATCCACGTCCAGATCAGGAAAACTTAACAAATTTGAATCGTTATGGAAATGAATTCAGTTAACTGGGTTGAATTGATTTTGACCAGGAGGTTGTACTTGAACTAGTAAAAAATGATTGTTAACAGGAGAGAAATAGAAGTTCACAGCACATAATAAGCAACAGAACTTAAATCAATTGATAATATTCTATTTGTGTTCTTCCTTAGGCTTGTGAAAGGTAAATAACTGCAAAAATAAGAGAAATTAAAGTTTTTAACAGTTCTAAAGCAATAGATCTTGTTCCACAAAAAAAGCATTTTTTTATTCAGCCCCTATTTGGTGGCCATTTTTTTTGGAAAAACATTGGTTTGAGTAGTGAATTTTTGGAGAATGCGTGGTTAAAAAGTAGGGAAAAGTTTTGGGTTTATCTATAGAATATTTTATTATGTGAATGTATAGTTGAGACTGAATATGTAGAAAAAAGAGTTTTGAAAGAATGTGAGACAAACAGGGGCTCAATGTGCATACAACAAGGCTGTGATCCTGATCAATTTGCATATTGACAATTTATTGGCATACATAAATTGTGTAGCATAGGAGCGAGAATAATAGGAGTAAATTGGAGACCTGTGAGTAGATATAAAAGAAAAACCAAAGATTACCCCAATTCCATATTCAGATAGATAAATACAATCCATCACTTCCATGAAGGAATCATGAACAATTTGGTGCCCTAAGTTCTTTGGACAGTATGAAAGAATTATATAACTGTTGACCATGTCCCCATGAAGTAACAAGAAGTTAAGCCTCATTCTAGCAAACTTCAGGCAGGTCTCTAGAATCCTTTTCCACAATTCTTTTGGATGCAGAAATCATAATAACCTCTTCCCAAATATTCAAGATCCCTTTTAAAGTAAAACAATAATTTTTTGTTTGAAAGACATAAAGAAGACTTAACAGGTTCATTTCCAATTCCAACATATCAGAAAAGGAATTTTAGTTACCTTGTAACATTTTGGTGGTATCTTGCTTCTCATATAACTGTAATGCTTCTTCAACAGATCCAGCACACTGATTACTTGATAAAGACTGTTTTTCCAATGCAAGAAGTTCTTTGCTAAGGTCAGTAGATTCTTTTCCAACCTGTTTTAGTAATTTAAGCTTCATAAGCAAAACTAAGAAAATAAACTATAAAAGAAATTTGTTAGTCTGAAG
The DNA here is from genome assembly GCA_903798255.1 of Fraxinus quadrangulata. Classification (NCBI taxonomy): domain Eukaryota; kingdom Viridiplantae; phylum Streptophyta; class Magnoliopsida; order Lamiales; family Oleaceae; genus Fraxinus; species Fraxinus quadrangulata. The sequence continues at coordinate 132,131 of CAIGRB010124732.1, read as the reverse complement.
AATCTTATTTACCAAAGTAAGCTTGTCTCGCAAAGAATTCAATTGTGCATCCAGCTCAGTATCAGTAAGAGTATCTGGCAAATCATCAGCCGATGATGAATTCTGGAAAGTCATGTCAAAGGCACTTTGAGATCCAATTTGGTGAGTAGGGGTGGAGGGTCTGGCTTACAGAAAATGGAAGTACTGTATTTTTCTAGCATCAAGATGTTCTTTGAATAGATGGCAAACTCATTGTGTCTCTTGTTGACACTCCTAAAAATATAGCCCCTATTTGGGCTCCATTCTTCAAAAAATTTCAACCACACGTTCTCCCATAAAATAATATTACACGTAAACCAAAATATTTTCCTTATTTTTTAACCACATATTCTCCAAAAAAGTATTATTCCAAAACACATTTTCTCCAAAAATTTAATTTTAATGGAGCTAAAACAGGGGCATAATATGAGCTACTTTTCCAGTAATCATGTCACTTTTTCAGTGTTGACAATCTTCAAATTTATTAAAAGGCAGTGAGTACCATAAAAAGTGGTATATTTTTTGTAAGATCATTGCAATGAGCTATTTGACTAAGACGCATATTAATTAAACTGATACAGTCACACTTAAAGAAAAGTAAACTCGAAGATTGCATGGCAAAAGAATGCTCAAACTTCAGAATGTGGAATGTCTACACTTCCAGCCAACTCGGGAACTTCTAAAAGTGGTATTTGGCTTGTTCAAGATCCCTAGTTTAATTATTAATTCGGCTATAGAGAACCCCAATCTGATAACTTATTTATATGACTGGGTTTAGGATTAGATGAACAAAAGGAAGACTTTCCGAAGAGATGGTGCGACAACCTTCTGTTCTTTAACAGTTTTGGTGTTCTAATAATTTGGTCAAGTCAAGGGGTGCTTCAGGATTGCAAACTCTGGAAAGGTTTATAAGTTACTGGGAAAATATAAGCATATAATCCCCATTGATTTATAAAAGCATAACAAGTTATCAATTCCAAGATGAGTTGAAAGCTTTATATAGAGTCTTGTTATGTCATTGGGACATATTAGAAGGGTAAGTTACTTTAATTAGTTGTATGCATCTAAGGCAAAGTCTTAAAGTAACCAATTTATCAGAGTTGATGACTAGAAGTGCACTATTCACAAAGTAATACAAATCAAATTAGCTGCTACAGCAGAGTTCAGATGATCATCAACTTGAAGACACCTCGACTTTTCTTCCTTCATCAAGATTGCATCAATTCCTAAAATCACCTTTTTCCACGAAAATAAAACTTGTAAATCTGCTATTTGGCTATGCTAAGGTTTGTGCTGCATTGATATAGATTCTAATAGTTATACAAATTTTCTCCAAATTAATTAACACCCATAAGCCTGGACAACCATTTTAAATAGATAACACATAAGAAATGTCCACAATGAAATAGAAAATATTATGTTTGGTATGAAGGAAAGTTGAACGGAGGTGGAAAAATGGATTTGACTTTCCCAAGTTTGATTAGACGGAAAATTGGGAAGTATTATAATGGTGACACGAGTGAAATATAACCACGTGTTGATTTAAAAATACTTGAAATGCTGTTTCATCTTATCTTTTTTCCCATCTAACCAAACAAAGGAATGAATTTAGTTTCCTGGCACAATGGATCCAAAGAGACTTTCCATCCTCATTTGTTCCCACCCAATTGCTTCCCTCGAAGATGGCCTAAGTTGTATGTCAGAAATGCATATAGCTATTAAGCATGATTTGCTACTTCCCAAGCTATCATGCAGTTCACAACTCCCAAGAAATCTGAATTATCCCTATTAATTGATTACTACTAAGGAACATAATAAATTTTCAGAAGAACAGTACTATTCAGATAATTCAGACACATAATCAAAGGGATTAACTGGAAAAAGCAACCACCAGTAAACATACAGCTTTAGGTAGAGAAAATCCTTCAGGGACATGAAAACAAAATCGAAGAGAGTATTCTTCCCACTTCTTCAACCGGTTGTCCAGTGTCAACTGGACCAAATTTCGAATGTATGCCACACCCTATTGACGTAAAAAAAGAGAAATTAAAAGAAATTAAGATATAAGTACAAAACAATAATCTGCATAGCAAATATATTAAGAACCCCCGAACAACAAAAAGTGTAATGAAAATCTCATAAATTATGGCGAAAATGGAAAATAAAACTCAAATTGATACCCGGCTTAAATCCGCAGATCGATCAGTGCCTTCCGTTTTCATTTGAGCAGAAGCCTCCCTGTAATGACAGATGATATTGTCAAAATTCTAATCAAAGAATTACAGGCTTCTGTGTGCGCGTTCTGTGAATAGACTCACATTCTTAAATACAAAAACAGCAAGGCTTGTGCTACTTGACCTTTTAACATACAACCTCAAGATTCATATGGTAGGAGGGCTTCAAAAGTTTAAACGAGCAATTCAACCCATTTAAATCTTAAATCAAACAGTCAATTCCCAGATTAGTTTTCGCACTTACTCGAGGAAGTAATTGAAGGCCTCGTCGGTGAGATCATTAACAAAATTAAGAACCTCATTGATGAAGAGCTGGGGGTTCAAGTTCAAAGACTCGAATATCGCGTTGCTCTCTTTACCTTCCATTTTTGAGCAATCTTTCAATTCTCGAATTCACTGCGCGTCCCTGTGTACACGTGAGAGAGAAATGTGAGAATTTAAAGTGAATCTTCTCTCCGTGTTCTAAATTTCCCGCCACATGAGTTTGGCCATGGAGACTGAAAATTTGAAATGGTGCGATTAGGGATTTTGACTACGGAGATCTAAATTAATAAAAATTGTGAAAATACATTTTTAACATTTTTTTTTTTAGTTTATCTAAGAACTAAAACCAACTTGTTCCCTCGAAATTTTGTTATTTTTCTTTTGATAGGGAAAGTAAGGAGCCGTTCTCTTTGTGTTTCAATTTTGTGTTTTGAGTTTTGAATTCATTTTGAATTTTGTGTTTTTGGGGTGTATTTTGAGATTGTTAAAAATGTGTTCTTTTTTACATTTTCAAAAATTGTTTTCGAAAATAAAAAAAGGAAAACGTGTTCTCTCTCTCTCTCTCTCTCTCATCCCCTCTCTCTCTTTCTCTATATTCTTTGTTNTATTGTTTTGTGTTTTGTGTACAAATTTTTTTTCGTTTTCAAAAATGCATTTTCGAAAATAGGAAAGAGAACGCGTTTTCACTGTTTTGAAAAATCGAAAACAGAAAACTACCCAAAACGATCAAAGAGAACGGCCCCTAATTATTTAGCCGTTGTTTCTCTCCCTTTGAAACAAAATTTTTAATATTCATATTTATTTTTAATACGCATTCATGTAATAAAATATTTTTTTACGCAAATTTAAAATTTTTTCTATTTTTGAACAATGTATTTTTCAAAAAATGACTATTCGAAACATATCTTTTTATCAAAATGATGACGATCAAAGGCTTATTTATGCAATATTTTTTTATTTTAAATTTATCAATTGAAATCTGATCGAACTTTTGAGTTTCGATCCCTCATTCTTTGTCCCTTTAGCTTCTCCAAATTATTATGTGGTTGATTTTGGAAGTCTCGGCTTCAAAGTATGTATATGACCTATAATTTTTATTTTTGTGATTGTGACATTTTACAATTTGTAATTAGTTTGGGATTGTGATCATAAATTGAGCGTGATTATGATCATGACATGTTTAATTAAATCATGTTTGGCTCCATTAAAATTAATAATTTATTTTTCTCTCTTCTTATCAACCACGCATTCTCTAATATAATAAAATTACATGTAAGTCCAAAAAAATTCATTCAACCACACATTTTTCAAAAAAATTACTATTCTCCAAATTCTCAATGGCCAAACAAGGGCTTAATTAGCAAGTCACAAAATTTTATCATACAATCACATTTGTGACGAATTGATTTTTAAATTTTTTTCACAAATTTCTCAAGTGGATCTTAAATCATGCATTTTTTTTCCTGTGAAAATTAGGCCCAGTGCCTTGTAAAAATAACTAATTTAATTAATATCCTTCTAATCTAATTATGCACTTTTTTGATCCTCGTTTTTCTAAACTAAATTTTTTATCTCTTATTTTCAACCATACAATCTTCAATAAAATAATATTATATGTAAATTCAAAAATTTTATTTTTATTTTTAACCACATATTACCCATCAAACTACTATTCTAAAATGTCCTATTGGAGAATAATGTGACTCAAACCAGCCATAAACATTTCAAACGAGTAATTAATACGTTCTAAACTATTAACTAAAACATCAAACCTAAGCCCCACAACAACCTTCCCCACCCCCTTACGAAGGTGATTTCCTCCCCGAGATGCCTTGTCAGACTCAAATCTTCGTCTCCATCATCTCCTATGTCTCACCCATCTCCCCTATCTCCGTCTTCTCTTCTCCAATTCTCAACCACAGATTCTGGATGTGTTTGAGCATGTGGCTTTGCATAGGGATACATGCCTATGATATCATTTATTTCGTGTAAATCTTGGTGAGAAAAATCCAAGTATGAAAAAAATTCTTTTTATTCCGACAACAAAAATCACTGATGGAATTGTGATAATCCTAGCGAATTTTATGATATAAGATTACTGAATTCATCCTTTTTTACATATTTTTGGAAAGTACAATTTCAAGAAAATGGGATTCCTTCAAAATTTTAATAGAAATTTTGAGGTACGAATGGTGAAGGAATTGATGATTTCTTCATAATGGTCATTTGATTAGATTCGTGTTTTGTTATGGGTGAAAAAGGGAAGAAGAAAACTCACTACTATTGAAGTTTTCCTTTCACACTTGTAAATATAGAATTTTATAACGAAGATTGCGTAGATACAGTGCTGTGAAATGAAACAAAGATTACGAATTATTTCGTTGGATTCTCATTGGATAAAAAAAAAAAAAAAAGGATAATGTGACAAATAAGCATCTTCGTCTCCATCGTCTCCCCGAGATGCCTTGTCAGACTCAAATCTTCCCCATTGGATTTATAATTTATTTTAAGGTTTTGATTCATGTTAAATATTATTTGTCACTTTTTAAGTGTTTGTCATTTTTTTAGTGTCTTGTCACTTTTTTGAATTCCTTTCACTTTATTGAGTATTTGCCATTTTTTTTAAATTTTCTATCACTTTTTCATTGTTTGTCGTTTTTTTTTTTAATTTTGTCACATTTAAAATTTTTATCACTTTTTTCAATGTTTATCACATTTTTTAATTTCTTGTCACTTTTTTTAATTAATTTTTACCTTTTTTTTGTAATTTTTGTCACTTTTTAAAGTGACAAATAATACATTTTAATAAAAGTAATATTGTATATCACTTTTTAATAACAATAAAAAAAAAAGTGACATTTAACTTTGTAAATTATTTTTTACTTCCAAAACTTATATGTGAATTTTCAAATGACCTTTAATTTTAGGGGCGTTTTTGTAAGTTACCTTGTTTCCATACACAAAGGCAAAGATGGCCCAACTTGTTCTTTATTGGGCCTAGTCCAACGCGATTCGTTCTGATCACTTCTTTGTTTAGGTCACAATCGACTACTATAAGAACTAGTTTTTTACAGCATCGAGTACTTTCTCAGAAGCTCAAAACCCTAGCTATCCTGGTGTGGCGCCGGGTCTTTGACATCTCTATTGGCTTCCTGGTAAGCTTCCCTTCTTCCTTCCCGACTTATGCGTTTGTATTCATGGGTATATATGAACATTTTTTTTAATTATAACAGTATAATTTTCAGTTACTGCTTCGACGTCTTTCTTTTTGATCCTTTTTCTATTTCATAATTTTTTTTTTTTGGAACTTATGTTGAGTACAAGCTAATTAGTGCCGTGATCGGAGGACAGTTTACGTACGTGAAAATTCTTTAATTTTTTTTGGGGGGTTTTATTGATTGTAAGCAAATGTGATCAGCAGTCAAAGAATACGTAGCTCATAAAAGTAGTATGTTTCTATCTCTTGTATAAGATTTAATTAAGATCGCAGTTGAGTCATGTTCATTGAAAATCAGCAGTTGGACAGACGGTGAACTTACATTTCTGAAAAAATCTCCTAATAATTTTTATTTGAATGTTTTAATAGTTGTACGTATTAAATTTTCTAGTTGAACTTATGGCTCCAAGCCTGTTGAAAACTTTCTTTGTTTGTGCGCTACCATCTAATTTTTGACACGGGCTAAACAAGAAAAATGCTAATCTTGAAATTTTATTTAAAATATGTTGCTTAGAGGCAGGGAAGGGAAAAAGGACAACACAAGTGTTGAGAAGTATTTTTTTTGTATATGTATTAAATAACGCAGTTCTCGAGGTTGCTGTCCATGAAGTTATGTTTTAAACTTATTTACTAAATCAAATGGCTGTTTTCTTCGACTATTCATGGAATCTACTAGAAAGTTCAGATCGATAATCGGAGTAATAGTGTATAAACCAAAGTTTTCTCTTTTTCATTTTCTAATTTAGGGTTGTTTGACAAAGCTTTGGATAAACGTTTCAGTAGATTATTTATGAAAGTTGATAAAACCGTGTGCCATGAAATGTGATTAAAATTGAAGTTTTACCATTTTGTAAAAGTTATCCCTAGTTTGAGCCACATTCTTTAAAAACTTAATTTTTTCCCGAACTCATTTTCAATCGCACAATCTTCCAATAATATAATTTTACACTTAAACCTAAAACTTTTCCTTATTTTTTAACCACATGCTCCGGAAAAAAAATCATTATTACAAAATTTGGTTTCACAAAAAAAATGGGACTCTAACAAACGTTTGAAAAAAAATTTAGCGAAGTTTTATCAAACAAGCACTTGATAGTTTTGGATGTAAGTGATTCCATTAGTAGGTTTTTTTTTATATTGTTTGTGATTGTGGGATGATCTACTTTTTTTAATGTCTGATTGCATGAAATTGCGAGTAGCTATGTTTAATTTATTGCACATCTTCAATGAAATGATGTATATGATAACTTATTTATATGCGGTACAGCAGTATCTATAAGCAAAGATGGTGAGAGTTAGTGTACTGAATGATGCTCTCAAGAGCATGTACAATGCAGAGAAGCGGGGGAAGCGTCAGGTGATGATTAGACCCTCATCCAAGGTCATTATCAAGTTTCTCTTGGTGATGCAGAAGCATGGTATGGGAAACATTCTGTGGGACATTATTTTATTAAAGAGTTCTTTGTTTAGTGTTATATGTTAATCTTTTGATCATACATGTAGGATATATTGGGGAGTTTGAGTATGTTGATGACCACCGATCTGGTAAAATTGTGGTCGAACTAAATGGAAGGTTGAACAAATGTGGAGTCATCAGCCCTCGCTTTGATGTTGGTGTCAAGGAAATTGAGGGGTGGACTGCAAGGTTACTTCCCTCCAGACAGGTAATTCATAGAAGAGTTTTAGATTAAAGTTTGGAAGTTGGCATACTGTACTTGTTAGAAATAATTTTTTTTTTTGACTTATTCCTCATTTTCTATTGTGGATTCATTATGTGGAGCATTCATATCTTTTCTAAATGGTGTATAAAGAGCATGTTTGGCTATTAATTTCAGTATTAGTATTTTTTTTATTGAAAAACCAAGTTATCCAAACATGCTTGGAGAAAAACAAAATTTACTTGAAAAGTAACTCCTATTATTTTAAGTTTAGCCAAACTTGTTAGAATATCTGCGTACTTCGGTGCTAAGCATCTATACGAAGTCTTTCGTGCTTATATTATATATATACTATAACATAGGAATGGACTGTTCCTTGATGATTTTCCCAATTGATCTTGGTTGTTGATTAAAAGCTGAACTGTGTGACCGAAAGTACAAGTTATATTGCCTTATTATTTTTTCTTCACCCTATGTATGTTTTTATTTGATTAACATAATTTTTTGTACATGCAGTTTGGATACATTGTGCTGACGACGTCCGCAGGCATCATGGACCATGAAGAGGCTAGGAGAAAGAATGTTGGTGGAAAAGTGCTTGGCTTCTTTTATTAGGCTAATGTTGTTCTATGGACGAGTTTGAAATTTTCCTTATTCGAAGTGCTTGTTAATGTACTATTGAGATTGTCGACAACAAGGGCACGCGTCTACATATTTTGTTTATTTGCTTTCAACGTGAGTCGATATTTAAACTATTATGTTTTCATCATATCTGAATACGGTAATATTTCCGAGTTTGCAGAGTCTTTGATCAACTTTTTACATGCTACTGTCATGGATGGAATTACCAAACTGTAAAATTAGAATAATACTTGTGTTATATGTCAAGTAACTGCAACATGAGCTTTTGCGTTAAGTTAAAACAACAAAGCCATTATAGTACAGGAAAAAATTAACGGAATGTGTATTTATGTTGACATGGTAAAATGTGATTGGACTGTTTATTTTTTCATTTTCCAATGATGTCATACTATGTGGTGTTGTAAGGTTTTTCTGTCAAAATATTCCCTACGTGCAGCATGATTGATGGTTAAAAGACATGAATGGAATGAAATTTGGTTACCAACACGAAATATACCCAAGTGCATTTTTGCTAGGATCCAAAGATGCAATTTTCTCCTTTAATGTGTTACTTTTCCAATCATTGATTCTTTCCTTCAGTGTCCAAATTTCCTGAAAGACAGACTAGTTTAAGCCTTTAAGGGTCGGCATCACTTTTGAAAGTTGGAAGTTGTTTTCGAAATAAAGTTGTTTATGGGTTTTGTTTGGATAATTTTTGGAAGTATATTCTTTTGCATAATATATATTCAAGGCTAACTTCTTCACTTAAGAAAATTACTTTACGAGCATTTGTCTCTTTTTACAAGCATTGAGAGAGATTTGTCAAAGCATTTTTTAGCATATTTGGTATGCATTGCTAAAGAGAGATTCTTGCTTTTTTTCATTTTTTTAGCAGTGTTCAGTATTGAATCCACTTTAAATAAACAAGCCATTTACATAAAAGAATACAAATCAAACATCAAAAAGTGAAATGAAGTAAAATTTCAGTTATATTACAAAAGGCCTATAACTGGTGAATTTGCAAATATCTTCTCTTTGTTGGCAGTGAATCCCCAATTATGGGAAATGCTTTTTCTTCTTGGCTTTGCCTCTCCAAGCATTGTTATAATGTCTCTCATTGATGGCCTGTCCTTTGGGAGTTTAGCAGTGCAAAGAAGTGCAATTTTGAGGACAAGAAGCATTTCCTCTTCAACATATTTACATTTTCCAACAATATCAGGAGCTAACGCTTCTTTCAAGGTTTTTCTGTTTCCCTTTCGTCGAACCCATTCGACTATATCAATCGATTCACCAAATGCGGGATCTAGAGGCATTTTCCCTGTTAGAAGCTCTAGAAGCACCACTCCCAAGCTGTATATGTCACTCTTTTCATCAACCTTTAAAGTGTATCCGTATTCTATAAGATAAAAGAGATGTACTTTAAGAATTTTCGCATTTTGTATATCATGCTTTAGATATTTTAATAGACTAGTCAACGTTGAACATGCATTGCACATTATTATGAAATACTTTATAAATGATGTAGAAATAATGTTTGAATATGTGTGAATGTTAATTAATTTAGAATTATTATCAGGAAATATATACTTGATAATGAATGTTAAAACATTTATTTAATTTCTAATTAAGTAAAATTAGATATTAATTGGCATAAATTGATATGAATAATGAAATGCATTCTTGAATGTGAAATTCTAATTAACTTATAATTAGAATTAATAACACTGAAATACATAAATATATTAAATGTTAATAAAATGAATGCGACTATTAATTAATTGAAAATTAATAATGGGAAATTCATATATTAATGAAAATTGACATGTGAAATGAATATATCAAATGTACGTGTACATTGATAATAACTAAATGGTTAAATAAATTAAATACATATTGAAACCGAAAAGTAAGGTATTATTGAACTATTTGAATTATAGTAGAGCTAGAATCGTCTAAAAAATGATTCTCACTTGTTATAATATTTAATATATTATAGATGTAGTAATGAATCGAACTATTTGACTATAATCTTACTGGAATAAAACCTACTAACCTGGTGCTATGTATCCATATGATCCAGCCACCATAGACACTGTCTCATTCTTGTGAAGCATTGTCCTTGCCAAGCCGAAGTCAGCGATTCGTGCCTCAAAATCTGAGTCGAGCAAAATGTTGTTCGACTTGATATCTCGGTGGATAACCGGAGGATGGCAATCGTGGTGAAGATATGCGAGCCCCTGTGCGACACCAAAGGCAATGTTGTACCTTGAAACCCAATCTACCAACATTTTTCCAGCCTCTTTTCCATGCAATGCTGCACCAAGATTTCCATTAGGCATGTATTCATAAACCATCATAACGTCAGTCTCATTGTGTAGATAACCAAATAATCTCACTATGTTCCTATGCCTAAGTTTCCCTAGGAGTTCCACCTCTGCAAAAAGGTCGTCCCCGGTTTCAATATCTGTTTCTGACCTCCGTAACTTTTTCACAGCGACCACGTTGTGTGGACGATGAGTTTCAGCCTTGTACACGATTCCCGTCCCACCAATGCCTATCACGTTTGATTCCTTCAGACAAGCCAGAATTTCAGAACTAGTGAAATTAAGCCTCTGAAAAGCTACAAGCCTCCATGGCCATTCTGAATTGTTCTTCTTAAACAAATTGATGAAGTAATTTTCGTTCATATACCATCGTTTATACAGCCGTCTCCAGGTGAAAACCAACATGCCTATAGCCAAAATTACTGATATCCCGAAAAGAAATCCTACAACAATGTGATTTATCTGAACTTTCCCTTGCCGTGCTGTGTGGATGATACTCTGAGAACACGGGGGAAGTATCCCACCGCACAGACCAGCATTGCCTACGAGATCATTGGGGTTAATGGTGATTAAGATACCGTTGTTTGGAATAGGACCCACAAGCTTGTTGTAGGACACGTTGAGGGACTCGAGAGCTGGTGAACTTCCAAAATTCTGAGGTATTCTTCCAACAAGAGAATTGTTGGACAAATCAAGAATGGCTAAAGTTGGCATTGTGGCTATGGTTTTTGGAATTTCACCAGTGAATTGATTGTTTCTAAGATTCAAAGTCACTAGTTTTTCACACGAAGCTATACTTTGGGGAATTTGTCCCGAAAAATGGTTACTGGAAAGATCTAGCACAGAAAGTGATGGACAGTCCTGAAACTGATCTGGGATTTTTCCTTCAAGATTGTTGCTTGAGGCGATGAACGTTTGAAGGTTAGGGATGGAAAGAATGCTAGAAGGTAATGCTGAGATGAGGTGATTCTTAGAAACATCGATAAATGAAAGGGAAGCCGACAGGGTAAAATCTTCAGGAATTTCACCAGTGAGATTGTTATTAGCCAATTCTAGTCTTTGAAGTTTTGGAAGATTTCCAAGGCCAATTGGGATTGACCCTGAAATAAGATTGTTTTGAATTCGAACACGAACCAAAGAAGAACAATTCGAAAGGCCTATTGGGATTGAACCTGAGAAGGAATTATTGAAAAGAATGAGTTTAGTGAGATTGCCTGAATCACACAAACCTGATGGAATCTCACCAGACAACGAGTTAGATGAAACATCTAACCATTGCAGAGGAGAGTTTTTTCCAAGATTTTCAGGTAAAGGGCCTATCAACGAGTTTTTCCAAAGCTCGAGTACCTCGAGTTTTGCCAATTCTCCAAGCTTCTCTGGAACAGACCCTGTTAGATTATTGCACATGAGATTCAGCAACTTCAGATTCTTCAGTTCAGCAATTTCATAAGGAATTTCGCCCGAAATTTGATTATCGGATAAATCCAAATAGATTAGAGATTTTATTTTTCCAATTTCAGGAGGAATCTTTCCAGAGAAACTGTTTTGATACAAATAAACTGTGGTTAAATACTTCAGTTGGCCTAATTCTCCTGGAATTTGTCCACTCAATGTACCAACAGCCAAATCCAGATACTGAAGGTTAGTAAGATAACCAAACTCTCCTGGAATTGAGACTTCAAACTGATTGTATCCCAAGATCATCGTCTCTAAAGATGACAACTGACCAAGCTGAGTCGCAAGCCTTCCCGTAAGATTATTACCAGAAAGGCCTAAAAACCTTAACTTCTTTAAATTCCCGAACGATGATGGAATTGAACCTTCAAAGAAACCCCCTCTGAAATCCAGGTTTTCAAGTGAGATCGAATTCCCAATGTCCTCCGGGAGCAAGCCCTCGAAATTATTGCTCGATGCATTGATGCTTATCAACCCTGGAATCATTCCAAGGCCTATTGGAAATTTGCCAACAAAATTGTTCGAACTTGCATCAATGCTCTTCAAAGAAGTCAGATTGGCTAATGACTTAGGCAACGACGAGGCGAAATTATTACAGCAGATATTAAGGATGGATAGGTTCCTTAAATCTTCAATGCTGTCTGAAACAATGCCACTAAGATTCATGTTGGACAAATCTAGCTTCTCAACTAAGCCCTTCGAGTTGCAAGAAATCCCGGTCCAGTTACAATGCTCTTCCGTCGAGTTTTCCCAGTCCTTGAGGTGATCCAAGGGATCAATCAAGCTAGATTTTATTGATAATAATGCTGATAACTCGACATTTGGAAGAAATGAATCTCCATTGGCAGAAACTAAGGAAAACCCAATGAAACAGTAGAAAAAAATCAGTTTTTTTTGCATTTTGTTCATAATTTTTTCTGCCTTTTTTCTCTAGTTTTGCTCCATTTCAGACAATTGTACAAGATTATGACAAGTTATATGAATGAAATGGGACTAATGATTGGACAATAGGCTGTGATGATTAAAGATGTGATATCCCTATGAATGTTCAATGATTAATTAATTATTAATGGATGATTAATTAATTAATTAATCTAAAAATGTGTTCGTGAGTTCTTGGAATATGAACCAGCAATTAATATGAAACAAATGACTGTAAACCTTTGGACTTATTTCATAATTTTCCGACATGAAAACATGCAAGGAATGTGCGTTAAGTAATCAACTGTCTGATTTATTACATTGTACTTTCTCATAATTGATCAATTTGTCAACTCAAATGAGTAATGAAAATGATTAATTTCATCTTTCTTGTTAAAATTATTTACTGGTTTGTTAACTTATTTGAAGGCTTTGTTATTGTTGACCTTCAAAGACATTAATGTTATTATTTTATGGCTATCATCTTTTGCCCTTGATGGCTTCACCCCTCATTTTATCAATCACGGTTATAAATTTAGGATTTGAATGACTGGTTCGAAAATGTTGACCTCGAAATTTGGTGAGACGCGTGACCAACAGATCCGACTTCATATGCATGTTATATGCACACTTTAATAAAACATTAGGTGCACAGATTCAATTACTTCTTTGGACCGATTTACTTATCGAAGTATCAACAATTACCGAAATCTAAGTCATCGACATCATATCAATAAAACCAAAATTTCTACATTTTCTTAGGAATCAACACGTTGCATAACCCTATATTTTGTTCACTATAATTATATGAATTTCAATGTTATACAACTAATTTCCCCTCCCTACTTGTACTTGATTTACTTAAAAATTTGAGTATGTACCCACATAATTATTTGAGAACATGATCACAAGGGGCTCCAAGAATCTCATCATGTTAGGGTAGGGAAATTAGTTAAAAACATGACAACTATAAGCCTTTTCTCCTTTCCTCTCTCTATATGTGAATGTATATATGTATGTATATCTTTCTATTAATAGAGTGTTCTTTCTTGGTACCCACATGGAACCCATCTGGCTATTTAATCTTTTATGAATTTAAAATAAATTTATTTTGATATGTTTTGTGGTATGGGATGATACCTTAATAATGCAAAGATAACATCAAAAGTTGGAGGCCATGTGAAACTGCAGCTTCCCAATGAATTTGCATCCATTCTTGCTAGCGAAGAGACACCTACTCCTCAACACCAAATAATAATAATGATAGATCGATATTCATTTTATTGACGTTATCAATCGTCATCATGATAAGAAGAATGAAATGACTAACTATGATGATGACGCGAATTATGAATATAATACTAAAAAAAGATAGATTTTAGATTATTTTTTAACTTAAATTAGCAGAATTAATATCTCTCGTGAAATCCACGATCTAAATTTTAATGGATCAAATTAATAACCCCTTGACTTATTAGTCACGACCTTGATATAAAGTCGGAGTAACTAACTACTATTAATGCACTACATCACAATCCAAATCCAAACAACAAAACTAATATCTATTTGCGTAATACAAATAGCAAAAATCATGTGAAGAAGTCAAATTAATTATTCATCGATCTATTGATGAATCATCTCTCCAAAAGAACTTCCGCTAAAAATACTTTTTTTTTTTTTTTACTTCGACTCATATTTCCCAAAATTGGTACTTCTATTATTAGGAACAAGTTTGAGAATAAAAAAGACGTAGTATGAGGTGCCCACATGCTTTTCTAAGAAAGCCCTCATTAATGCTACATAATTAGTTAGGAATCTTGAATCAAGCTTCAAGGATGTTCCAAACCAAACTTATGAGAATTTAAATTTCTAGTGACTTTTCATTGTGGTCCACTTTCTAGACCAAACAAGTATTAAAGAAATTTAGTGCATAAAATGTTTGTTCATCGAGCGCATTCACATTTTATTGTATTTGAGTCCACCCATGAAGTATATGATATTTTTAATTATCCCTTGTTTGGGCCTCATTTTTAAGAAGTCGCATAGGAACATTTAAATAACTTTATGAAAGTGTTTTGTCAGATTAGAAGGGCTTTTAATGAAAGTTGACTTACAATGATTTTTTTTTCTTCCATAGAACTCTTCTATAATAAGCAGAAATCTTGCAAAATGAGCCCTTAATAGTTTTGATCTGTACAAAATTTGGCAAACTCTCATTTTCCAACCAATTTTCCCTTTTTTTTAAATTTTTTTTTCGTTATTTAATTGTTCCAATTATTTTCGAACACAATTGATATAAATCAAAAGATAAAACTAAATAATACAATATAAATTTAACTTATTTTTATACCATAATACTATTTAACATTGTACAATTAACCTAATTAAGCCCCCGCTTGGTAGAGATTAAAATTATATTTTTAATAAATTTTGATAAAAGTTGATGGAATGTGTGGTTTAAAAATTATAAAATATTAATGAGATACAAAAATGCACATGAGATACATTATAATTTCCAAATATAACTAATTTTAAGACATGCCTGATTTTTTTTTTTTATTATTATTTTATTCTTATAAATTCACCTGAATTTTCAACTCGATACCCTAACGTCTCCTAGTTTTGTAATTAACCCAACAAATTATCAATTCAATTCATTCTAATCTTATTTCGGCCCAATTTTTGTTTATCTTCCATTTCCAAGTAGCCTTACATGACACTCTACCAAACAACAAAGATATTTGGGCCTAAGTTTGAGCTATGTAGTCTGGTTTTTTGTCTATGGATTCAACATAATTTCTCAAGCCGTAAACATTCTCAAAGAACATAATTTGGGACCATTTCCAAATCAATTTTCTTCAAGAAAATTTACTTAAACAGCACTGATTGTAAACATATTAGTATTTGGGTTTTGCTATTCGTCCAGGGTCACATTCGCTCCCTGTTAGTCCACAGTCCATGTGGTCTTGTTACTCTAGCAAAACCCTTAGCATTTTAACTAGATACACTTTAGAAAGATAATAAAGATTCATTTTTCACTTTCCGGTAAAGATTTTACTAAAATTATTTTTATATGGTCAAATTTTATTTTTAACTCAGCATTTTAATAAACTCACAAATACTACTCACTTATTCCCTGCTCGTTTTTGTCTATTGATAAAAGAAATCATTTATAAATTCTTCCTAAACAGGTCAATGTTAATGATTAATATGATATAAGAGTTTCTTAGCTTTGGTTGAATCATTGTGACTAAATTATAAGGATTCATCGATCTCCTAGATAACTTTAAAATAGAACTAGATAGTCTGAATTCAATCAAATTGGACTTGAGCTTGGAGAATGAATCGATTGGGGTATAGGGGCAAAAGGAGAAGAAGTTTCTTGTGCGTGCGTGTGTATATAAAAGAGAGAAGGGCATCTATCCTCTCGACCTCCATATTCGGCCAAAGTTGTACATTACATTTTTTTTAAGATAGACCGCCCCCTTCGTGCAATCTCTCCCTCTTGTGAATTCAGTTTCGATTTAAGGTTCCCGAATTACAATGGTGTTCACACGACTATCTAAATGAGAATATTTGCGAAGATTTCGATTTCTGGTTCTTATAGAAGAGTTTCATCACCTTAAATCATCTTCCTCTAAAAACTCTTTTAATCAGATAAAGCACTTTAAAAAAAATTATTTAAACATGTTTAAAATTAACTTCTTGATTTTAGAAATATCATTTGATGTTTCAAAAACACTACATTCATGCTTGAAATTTAGGTAGATTTAGCATTTGTTTGGTGGGAATTAAAATCAGATTTTTAGTAAATTTTGATAAAAAAATTGATGAAATATGTGGCTGAAAAGTTGTGGGACCTATGAAATATGTGATTAAAATTAATTATTGATTTTAATTTAGATTAAAATCTGAATCTTAATTAGTATCAAACATGGCTTAATAAGAAATTAGACGTACGCTATACACGATAGGTCAACAAGGTTTAATCTACACTTTAATTAATACGCGAAAATAATGATTCTACTACATATCATTAACGGAAGAAACTATTTTGTAAAATACATGTTTGCTTCTTCTCTCTCTCTCTCTCTCTCTCTCTCTCTCTCT